>CAWUFW010012713.1:0-217500 GCA_963921515.1 Calotriton arnoldi
TTTGATATCTGGAGTTTTGTAGTGGGTGCTGAGACATTGAACTTTGTCTTGGGTTAGTTTGTAGTAAATGAGTAGGGTACATGTGCTGTGAGTGTGTTACTCCAGTTGTGAATGGGGTAGGGTGGGTGCTGGTGCATGTACAATTAGGCAGCATTTCTGGCCCTAGTGTCAATCAGTCTCGAACAGGCTCAAACAGGCAATTGCCCTTGTCCTCTCTGCCCTTAGCCTCGACGCCCAGGCTTCGAAGCCCTGAGTCCTAAGCTTAATTAGCCCTAGTAATCAGGTGATCCCTTCAGCCAATGGGAACCCTAACCCTAACCAGCCACACCACTAGCCTTAAGCCCTAGAACCAATAGGAAAGCAATCACTTATAGCCAATCACAGCCCAAGTCCCAGCAGCCAATCATGCAGGAAACCCTAAACCTTACATCCAATAGAAAGCCTAGCCCCAGGAACCAATCAGAAACCCTAAACTTATCCACAAATCAGATAAGTAACGCTAAGCCCTACATCAATAAAATCACTGACCCAGGAACCAATCAGCACCCTCAAATACTCAACCAATGAGAACACTAACCCTAATCCAAAAGAAACACCAGCTACAGCCACCAATCAGTGCACACATGTAGCATCCAATAGCAGCATATATAAGGTGCCTGCAACCTCAAGCAATGTTTGCTGGGAAGGGGGATGGAGGCTGCTCCTCAATTCAGAATCTCCTAGGACACAGACAGGCTCAATCCACACTCTGGAGTTCTGCAGGTAAGGGCCTAGTAAAACTTCACATTTTTAAACAAAACAAGTGACAAATGATGCAATCACAGGCAGGTAAAAACTTAAATTTGTAAACTGCAACAACCATAACCAAAATAGGTGAAAATGATGCAATCACGGGTAGAGGAAAATCGCTTTTAAATTTTAGGAAAGAGACAGCACAATGTCTGCCTTCTTACCACCTCTGGGCCTTGGTTCACTGCAATCTTGGGCACAGGGAAACTGCAGCTCACAAAATGGAGCTGAATGTTTTGGGGTTCACCCAACAAACCCTTAAGTTTCCTGGACAGGTGTGAGAGAAGGGCTCAGGGTTGCTTGGTAGCTAGGGAGCCAATCAGCAAAGCTCAGGCTGCTGGGCAGGGGGCTGGAAGCTGCTCCTCTATTCAAAATCTCCTAGGAGACAGACAGGCTCAATTCACACTCTGGAGTTCTGCAGGTAAGGGCATAAAACCTTTGCCCTCCAACAATACTGCTTTTCCAACACTTGAAACAGCTCACTCTCCTAGCCAGAAAAGAGGGTTACAATCCCTTTCCAAACACAGTTTAGACAACTGACAGCAGATTACTGCAGTCTCAGAGCACCCTCTGTTCTGTCTCTGATGTACAATATATCTGTTTCTAAGGGGGGAAAGGAGGGGTTAATCTGGTTCACTCAGTTGCTAAGACAGAATGGGAGCTGGGGTGGATTGCTTAACACACAGGTCTGAGCACAGATCAAGTGAGAAACTAAGGGCAAAATCAGGTAGTCACAGGCAATTTTGCAAATACAGCAGATTTTGGACTGCAAAGTCCACAATGCAACAGGTAAAATGAGATATTCATGGGCAAGTAAAACTTCAAATTTTTGAACAAAACAAGTGACAAATGATGTAATCATGGGCAGGTAAAAACTTAAATTCGTAAACTGTAACAACCACAAGCAAAACATGTGAAACTTATGCAATCACGAGTCGAGGAGGAAAACCGCTTTTAAATTTCAGGAAAGAGACAGCACAAAGTCTGCCTTCGTACGACCCCCTGGTCTGAGGTTCACAGCAATCTTGGGCACAAGAAAACTGCAGCTCACAAAATGGAGGTGCATGTTTTGGGGTTCACCCAACAAACCCTTGAGGGGCCTGGGCAGGTGTGAGAGGAGGGCTAAGGGTTGCTTGGGAGCTAGGGAGCCAATCAGCAAAGCTCAGACAAAATTGTCAATAGGCTTGGTGCTAAATTTAACATGGACACGGTAGGCACTCTTCTACCTGGAGGAGGACTACTGTTCTTCTTCAGAAGATAGGACTCTCTGGGTTACTTCCCTGCATTGTTGGTGTGAGGTAGTTGTTCAGGAACTTCAACGTTGAACAGGTTCTTGATATGGTTGTTGCCAAACCCTACAGTTACTTCTAAGATAATTTGAAATATTGATGAGGACACACTTCTCTCTTTCAAGGCCAAGGCTGCAGAGAAAGATGTATATTGGCAATTATTATTGTCACCAGGATATTTCTAGGAAACAGCTCAGGGCAAAACTATGAAATAATCATTGTCAACAGTTTTCCGAAAACAATTCTAAACTTTAGTAATGATAAATTCCTCTGACTTTGTATTGAATTTGTCTTGTAGTAAACGTCCATTGAGTCAAATTTGAAACATTTCAATATTCGAGTGAAGGTGGTAGCCCTGATGCCTTCCAGGACTAGGAGGGTTCCTTCATTCGAGGACTCATTTCGTGAAATCCACATCTGTCAAAGAAAGAGACGAAACAAGCCGAAAAACATGTCACAAATTTCAAATACAAAACCACTTATCGTCCAATCATAAATATACCGCAACTAAGTCAACTGAACATTAATGCCGTAACACGTTTGCAAATTTCCACAAAACGTACTATTAAACAGAATTCTGTAGTCAATAGAGATAAAAAAACCTATATATCTTAGATTAAATTATGGAACATATGTAATAAACGCTCCAATAAAAAAATATAGGAGGAGGAACAATGGGGATCAGCGATGGGTAATTTAATTTGCTTAAAATGGCATTGCTGATAGAAATAGGGCAAAACTGGCTGCAATGCCACTTGGGGGCCTATTTACAAGCGGTTTGCGTCACATTTGCACCATGTAATGTGGTACATACGCAAACCAAATCTTAAGTTACATTTATGAAGCCATGCAAGGCCACCTTGCGTGGCCCTAAGTGGCTCCTTAAATCTGGAGTAAAGCAACTCAGGGCAAATCGCTGCACTGCCTTACTCTGCGCAAGGGAGGTGTTCCATGGGCATTGCATGGCTGTTCCCATGCCACTCCCATGGTTTTTGATGCACTTCCAGATTTACCAGAACGGGTAGACCGGGGAATGCAGAACACACACGAGCCCTCACGCGTAAACGGGGGACAGGATCATCCCAGCACCATGACTAGGCTTCATGGTGCGAGGATGATTCCCAATTATGAAGCATGCCACCTTTGGTGGGAGAGTAAACCGGTCTATTAAAGGGACGCCTCCTTACTAGCCAGCCATCCCTGTCGTCCTCTTTCTATTGATAGACCAGAGGGCTCGGTGTTCTATTACATTCGGGGTCTTAAAAATCTCCTCGGCTCCCCTTCTGTGTTTACAAGACCTGAGAATGCGCCAAAAGATAAGCCTTCCCGGGAGAGGCTTAACGATGGGAAACATCTTTATTCCTCCTGGTTACTTCCCCTTTCTTGCAGCACACATAAAAAGAAGAATATGCCTTCAGGATTGTTTTTGTGCCTGAAAGTGCTCCTTCCTGCACAAAAACAATCCTGCATGCAACGCAGGCACCCGCACAGCGGAAAAACAGGAATGTGCTGTGTTGCCTTAAATACAGCACATTCCTGCCCTTTCCCTAGTCACGCAGTGCAGCACAGCAAGGTGTGCTGCGCTGCACTATGTGACTTTTTCGGAAATAGGCCCCTTGGCTCCTACTAGCATGGTTGGTAAACAGTGAGTCAAAAAATCTTCAATTGTGAACATGCGCTTCGATTTACTGAAAGTTTGAACTGGTGACTGGCTGGTGACTCCTGACTACAGCTCGAGACTCTTAGGCGGCACTAACATGTTGTCTTGAAATAGTGCGATTCACTCTTTCTCACGAGTTTCAGGGAGACTCACACCCGATGTATTGCTCAATTTTTCGAATTGGTGAGCTGGGGAACAGTGAAGGGGTGGTGCCCGTTCATGTGAAATTGCCCACTCTGACTCTGCTCCCTTTAATAGAACCTCCTGCCTTTTTTTGCCTCCCTTACTGTATAACCCCAGTCACATTGCGCTCCATCAGTGTCAGAGGGTAACCACGAGATCGAGACAAATGAATACTAATTTGAACAGTTTGTGCAATGGCGCGTTTCCTGAGGTGACGTGAAAGATCTATCTGATGAAATCGATCGACCATTAATTAGGGAGTAAATATTGCAACTGAAAAAGTGACATAATCTGACGATGTATAAATGCGCCATGTTGGAAGTAATACGTTATGAGGGAATAAAAACATGGTTGGTCTGCACTGGCGTTTGCCTTATTAAAAGTGTTAAATGCTGAATACGAAATGCAATAGAATTTGGAATGCCTAAGGCTAGATACGATGATAGTAACTCAAAGTATAAAACTCACTTAAACCACCAACTCCAGAAAAAATAGCATAAACATGAAATAGTTACAGCAACAGCCTCGTTGGTAATGCTAAACAACAGCCAGTGAAATGAAAACGAAGATTCAAACTGATGAAATAAAAACAGCTTAAACCAACACATAACATGTATGGAGAAAAATAAAACAACCATACTCATTTATCATGATTGTTACATGACGAACTTTTCAATACATTTAAAGAAAGCACACAATCTCCACGTTGTCATTGAGACCTGCAGGGTGCATGCTGTTCAATTTTTTAATCCAAAATGTTTCCCCTGCAAAAGAAATCTTAGATATCTTTAAAAAAATGTTTGGAGGGACTTTGCCAATGTTACATTTAAAAACGAAATGCAAGCTAATTTAAATATCAAATTAGGAAACACTCTGGAAATTGGATGAAGATCCCTCCATCATCTTCAAATTGGACAATAAAGGCAGAGGTTTAGTCGGCATGGGCATTGATTATTACAACCAAAAAGTATTGAAATACGTGAATGATCCCACTATTTATATTAAGCTGCAAAATGATCTGACCACTGAGTTCGCTACAATTGTGAAACATATGTTGGACTATGCATTAACTTCCGGAATAACTCAATGAAAAAGTGTAGGAATGCTTGTTTCCAATCTATTCACACAGACCACAAATATTTATTTTACCTAAGATACATAAGGACGGCAGAAATCCTCCATTTAAATTGATTGTTTCTATATTTGGTTTGTTACAGGAAAACCTAGGTTAATATATACAGATTACTTTTTACATTCTCTTGTCCAACAACAGACATTATAGTTGAAAGCCACAACCAACCTATTAAATAATCAGTGATGTAAGCAACCATGAACAGGAACCTTTAAGTACCATGGGCGCACATGCATGCAATACTTCCATACTACATCAATATGGGATAGATGTTTGGAATGATTTCCCCTAAAAAAATACACTGCAGGGTCAATCAAACTTTTCTTGCCAAGTTATGTAGTACACCCTACGTCATAGTTTTTTTAAAAACTTTATTTAAAGCTTTTTTTCTTTTAACAGTCAGTCAAGCAATACAATATATATTGGTTGCCCTATTACAGTTTCAGAAACAAACATGTAGCAAACCATATATTGTGGACAGAAATACACTCCCGGGGCCTGATTCACAGAACTAACTTACGTCAAAAACGTAAAGTTAGTACTTTTTGGTATTCACAGAATACACTTACTCATTTTGGTATTCACAGAATGAACTTACTCATTTCGGTATTCACAGAAGTTAGTAGTCCTAACTTTAGGACTCCTAAATGCCTTCTGTGAATACCGAAAGTCTTAAAGTTAGGATTTTTCTCAGTTTAGGAGTAGTAAAGTTAGGACTCCTAACTTTAGGACTCCAAAATGCCTTCTGTGAATACCGAAAGTCTTGAAGTTAGGATTTTTCTCAGTTTAGGAGTAGTAAAGTTAGGACTCCTAACTTTAGGACTCTTAAATGCCTTCTGTGAATACCAAAAGTCTTGAAGTTAGGATTTTTCTCAGTTTAGGAGTTGTAAAGTTAGGACTCCTAACTTTACTACTCCTAAACTGAGAAAAATCCTAACTTTAAGACTTTCGGTATTCACAGAAGGCATTTAGGAGTCCTAAAGTTAGGACTACTAACTTCTGTGAATACCGAAATGAGTAAGTTCATTCTGTGAATACCAAAATGAGTAAGTGTATTCTGTGAATACCAAAAAGTACTAACTTTACGTTTTTGACGTAAGTTAGTTCTGTGAATCAGGCCCCCGGGTCCTAGGTCCCCCCAACGTCATATTGCATGCCTCAAACTACTCTTGCACTTTATACAGTTTGCCAATTTAACATTGTAGCGCTTCATTTAAATTCTTTAATCACTCACAGGCGCATTAGTCATGCCCTCTCCTCCATCGTCCAATCCTGTTGCCTGAGGGTCTACTGTGTTCTCTTCCACCGCTGCCCTCTTTATCATGTATTCCCTGTATGGGCCCCATATATCCTTAGGTATACTTCTTTCTGGGATGAGGGCATTGTAGTTATCTGAGTGTGTAGAGCAGTGTGCTAAATCAGCAAGCCAATCTGTAGCCTTCGGTGGTGGGCCTCGCAACCATCTCATTGCTATTCTCCGTTTGGCCAGTAGGAGGCAAATAGCTGCCAGTTTACATCCCGATTTATGTATATCTTACCCCAGTAATGCAACCAGCGGTGTCTCTGGGATTGGGAGTGCAAGCATCTGTGTTAATATACCATATACGTCCTTCCAGAAGTCCCGTACCCCTGGGCAATCCCACGCCAAATGTGTGAACCCCGCATTCGCCGTCCTGCACCTCTGGCATCTATCATTATCAAGTAAGCCATACTTATGTAGTCTGGCGGGTGTATAATATAACCTATGAAGATATTTATAATGTATAAGCTTTTGCCTCCCATTTTGAGAAATAGATTTTGTGTTAGCATAGCATATAGCCCACTGCGCGTCTGTGATTTCCACACCCAAGTCAACTTGCCATTCCATTTGTGTTTTTAATGGGGAAGCTGCATGAGTAGCTTGGTTAAGTGCATATAGTGCCGTGACGCCTCTTTGCGGGGAAGTAGCCTGCATTAAGTAAGTTAGTGTTTTCCATTCCTGTGGTTCCACCAGCCCGTCCCTCAGAAACTCACGCATAGCTTGCCGCATTCTGTCATAATTGTATGTGTCTAGGGCGGTGGTTTGAGAATCATGAGCCAGCACTTGCTCCCACTTATTCATTAGTCCCTCGTAAAAAGAAATCCCCCATTTGTTCGACTTTTAATTTGTGGAGTGTTTACTTAACCACCCTTTCATCTCCCATAGGCAACCAGCCGCACCACTCTATGGGCCATTTAGGTGTGTACATAAGTTTAATACTCTGCGACCTAGCCACGTCTTGCAGTTGAGTCCTGGTGCAGGCTATCAGGTCTATTATAGGTGGGGTGTCCCTGGCACCCTCCATCAACACTCCCGGCAGTGGCCTGGGTTTAACAGCATTTCGTTCAATATGCAATTGAGGTAAATCCCAGGGTCCATGTATCCAATAATCGGTGTGCAACACCTGGGCTGCCCTGTAATACCTTTCTAGGTCCGGGGCATATAGGCCCCCGTCCGCGTATGGTTTTATGAGAGTATCCCATTGAACTCTCGGGTTCTTCCCTGCCCAAGCTAGGTGTATCATTTGGGTTCTAATGTTTTGAAAAAATGACTTTGGTAGTATGATGGGGATATTAGCAAACAAGAACAGAAAGCGAGGCAGTACTATCATTTTCATTATAGTTATGCGACCCAATAGGGACAATGGGAGCCTTATCCACTTGTCGATGGACTCTTTTAGTTTCTGTGTTGCTGGGCCATAATTTTCCCGGACTATTATGTCAGGGTCTGTGTGTACCTGTATCCCCAAGTATTGCACCGCTTCCGTAGTCCATTCAATGGGGTAGTCTGTATCACCCTGCGTCATTGACGGGGTAAGGGGGAACATTATAGATTTATGCCAATTAATCTTTAGGCCAGAATATTGTCCAAATAGTGTCACCTCCTTTAACAGTGGGTGCAAATTTTGTTCTGGATTATGTATATATAACAACATATCATCTGCATAAGCAGCTATGACTAAGTAATACTGTGGGGATCGAATCCCCTATGCGCATGGTATTCCCGCATGACGCACATCAGTGGCTCCACCACTAAGGCGTATAATAGTGGTGAGAGTGGGCATCCCTGTCTGGTACCTCTTGTGATTGCAACCACCAGGGAAAGAACTCCATTTATCCGGACACGGGCTATGGTATTGGCATATAGCACCTGAATAAATTTGAGGAAGACATCTCCTACACACACTCTGTTGAGGACTGCATAGAGAAAACGCCATTCTACGGAATCGAAAGCCTTCTCTGTATCTATAAAGACAGCTGCTGCCTTTATCTTGTTGTCTATGCAAGCTATGGAGTAAAAAAAAGATCTTAGGTTACATGTAAGGGAGCGGCCCGGGACAAACCCAGTCTGCTCAGGTCCAATCAGTTTTGGTAACAGTGGGGCCAGTCTATTCGCTAGGATCTTGGCATTCAGTTTAGCATCTGTGTGGAGCAGGGACAGAGGCCTATATGAGGCACAGTGATCTGGTTGCTTCCCAGGCTTGAGGATAGTAATCAAAATAGCCTCTCTCATGGTTGGTGGCATAGTACCATCCTTTGACATTTCCTTGAACAGGTTCATCAGATGTGGAACAAGTCTGTCCTGATATGCTTTATAGAAGGCCACAGTCAGACCATCAGAACCTGGCACTTTGTCATTCGGCATATCTTTTAATGCAGCTATTATTTCCGTCAGGCGAAGAGGTTCCATTAATCTTTCCCTGTCTGCGTTTTCAAGCCATTTCATTGTAATATGGGCAAGGTATTCCTCATCTGACTCATCTATGTCGGGTTCTCGTGTGGCATATAGTGTTCTGTAATAGTCCCCGAAGACCTCCACTATTTGGGATGTCTTCCGAACTAGGTCGCCGGCAGCAGTGCGTATCTGCGTTATCTCATTTTCTTCCCTAGGAGGCCGTGTAAGTTTAGCGAGAGTCAAGCTGGGCCTTTCCGCTTCTGCGTATGTCCGTGCTGTTGCATATTTACCGAGGTGTTTAACTTCCATGGCTGCAAGCTCATTGTATTCATCTATCTGCTCTTGTATTTGCGCTAGTACATTTGGGCCCCCTCCCTCTCGTAGCTGCTTATCTAGGGTGTCTAAAGTCTTTTCTACCCTCTGCAATTGTGTTCGAATCACCTTAAGGACTCCAGCATGCTTTGCTATAGTCATGCCCCTAATATAGACTTTAAATGTCTCCCAAATAGTGCACATCTTGGGCACACTGCCTAGGTTCGTAGCAAAGAATTTGTCTACTGCATCTCCCAGCTCTTTGCGGGACACAGGGTCCAGCAAGGAGTATTGTGGAAATCGCCACGAACACTCCCTCCACTGTAGGTCGTCCACAGCCATGCTGATCATGACTGGCGAGTGATCTGAAAATGTACGTGCCATGTGGGAGCAATCAATAATGCTAGACATGATCTCTCATGATGCAAACCAATAATCTATTCTAGTGTGGGTGTCATGCACTGTAGAATAATGCGTATAGTCCCTGCTCTAGGGTGCTCTAGTTCTCCAAACGTCCACCGAATCCTCCGCTTCTGCAATTGCTGCTATGGTTCTAGCTGCTTGGAGGGGCGTCTCTGAGGCCCTTTAAACCTATCTAATTCTGGATCTTGCGTGCAGTTGAAATCCCCACCCTATAATTGGTGCATATGTGAGTATGGCGCAATTTTAGCATGTAAAGCATGATAACATTGGGGGTCATCATGAGTTGGACCATATACACCAACCAGTAACATCTCAAAATTCTCTTTATAGCATCTGGCTATGACAAACTTGCCACCTTTATCAATTTCGATTTCTTTTAGCCTCAGTCCAGAGTTCCTGCCCTTACACCAGCACCCCTCTTACGTGTGACGTAAACCCGGACGCTATGCATGTCCCTCTCATTCTCCCGGGAGTTAACACACCTGTGCTCTACGGAAGATGTGTCTCCTGAAGTATAGCCACATCTATGCGATGTCGTTCTAAATAGGCAACTATTTTACGTATTTTCCTATGGTCATTAAGAACTCTGACGTTCCATGTCAGGAACTTTACGTGATTGCGGGCATTAGTGCCTTGAGCATCAGCCACTTCCTGGTTTTCTGCCCCTATGCTTGACATCCACTTTTCGTAACGTTCCTTCTGAACTGCACTTACACTTATAATAATTACAGCTTCTGCTTGCTGACAAACTTTTTACCCTAACGCCATAGCCGATTCCCTTTGGCTTGGCTGAACTTCAGATATTTAACCCTACCCTCCCCATTCCAAACATAGCACCCAGTGTGGATTACACTTGAGGGCGGTGGATGCCTTCCACCAGACATCTCCCAGTGACCTGTTATGCCCAGTTTATCTCACATTCCAGACACTCTGCTACTTATTTCTAGCTCCTGTAACCAACTACAAAGTGCGCCGCTGCTGCGCCTAACATCTCCTGTTATCTTACAGTGACATAATGACCGTTACTATAAACTTTTCAATGCTGTCCAATGCCTATATTACATTCTGATTACCCTCTGTTTAGTCATGGGCCCCTTTACATTATAATACGGCATATTTCTGAATTATTGTGCCGTCACCATCTCACTTTGTTCATCAGCGTTGTTTTCCACCGTCATCTGAGCTGCTTTCTTCTGTAGCTCCTTACTGCGCTTTTTAAGTTCCTGTTGCAGTGCCTGCGGATCGTCATTTATTTTGGTCTTACCATCCAGCGTAACATGCAATCTGGCGGGGTATAACATGGAGCATTCTACATGCAGTTCGCGGAGTTTCCATTTCATAGGCGCAAATTGCCTTCGCGCCTCTTGGACCAGCGGCGTAAAATCAGGGAACAGGGCAAGCTCCGATCCTTCGTATTTCAGTACACGTAGCTCCCCTGCTTTCCGCAAGGCAGCATTCCTGTCTCGGTAGTTCAGCAATCTTGCCACTAATGGCCTCGGAGGAGCCCCAGGGGGCGGCCTGGGGGCCAACGAACGATCATCGCGTTCTACCACAAATACAGTTGAGAATGTTTCACGGCCCAGCATAGTCACTAGCAACTGTTCTACAAACAACTCCATATTCCCAGTCTCTGTGGATTCCAGCAGACCCAGTATTCGCACATTGTTGCGCCTTGAGCGCGCTTCCAAGTCTTCGGCCTTTTCACGCAACACAGCGATCGCTTTCCCCATCTGGCTCTGCGCGGTACCAGCTTCCGCCTGCAAGTCCTCCGCTTCCGACACTCTGTGCTCTACCATATCCAATCTCTCAGCATGTTTATCTACTCTCTCTAACATGCTATCCATTCTAAATGCCAGTGAATCTATTTTCCCATCTATGGAGGTCAGACTCTGTTGCATGGCAGCCAATATATGCTTAAGGTCCTCACCTGGCACAGTAGTTGCGTTCTCTTGTTTCGCCATAGTGGAATCTGTGTCCTCGCCGTGCGTGCCTGCCGTTTTCCGCTTCTCAAAGTTTAGTTTGGGTTGCGCCTTGTCGGTTTTCCCCATGTTGTAGGTCCGAGCGCTTCTTCGCTAATATTAAGTCTCCATCAGCTAGCCTCTTCAGCGGACCTCCCGGGCAGCGCCTTCACTTGTACTGTGTGGGCCTAGGCAAAAGCAACACTGAGACCGGATGCTGTTTGAGCTGGTTTATTGTATTGAAAGACAGGTGTACTATTGCTATTGTCCGAACGTTCTTCTGTCATACGGTGGCTCTTTAAGGTTGAGTCCTTCGCAGATCCGTGGAAGGTAGGCGTTCCTCAGAAAGACAAAAAAAAGAAAAGCTACGTAAAAGCACTGTCCGGTTGGACTTGTAGTGTAAGGGATAAGGAGTGGGGGGGATATCACCTGTTGTCCGTCACCAGTGAGTTTGCCTGCATGCGTCGCCCTGTAAGACTGGGGTACTCCTGACGCGCACCGTTACATAGGAATCAGTCTATTTTGGACACTCAGGGGGAGCTTGTGTCCCGAAGCTGGCTACCGGCTCCGGTTCCTTTCCCCAGAACAGCTCTGAGGCGCGTACGTACCTCAGAAAGCCACGCTCCTCCGGGAACGTGGCTGGCCAACTCGCGGCGCCGGATGGGGTCCGGCTCCTCTCTTCTTCCGATGCAAGAAGCTTCGCTCTCATCTCTGCTGGGCCTCGGGATTCTGTCTTCGGTAGCTAATCGCGTTCTTTTCTCCCTCCGGTCCTGGCGCTTGTCTGTTCCTCCAGTTGGACTCTGATCACAGAGTCTGGCGTCTCGGCCTCCTCTCGACGGGGGCAGTTCCAATTCAAGGGGTTTGCAGTCATAAGACCGGAGTCCATCGGTGCATATGACCAGATCACATGGGTCGATGGAGAGTCCCGAAGCTCCAGATCCTTAAAGGTGCCGTGTAGGTCTTGCGCGTAGGACTCCGGGGGGACTGGAAACAGAGGAGAGGAGATATGTAAGGGGGAAACAGCTCGACATCATGCTACTCAGGCAGGGCTTGGTTGGGCACCTCGTGACATACTGTTCCCTCACTCCACCACTACCAATGCAAAGAGACCTGCGTCTCGCTTAGTGGGGGCTGTCAACGTTATGTGCTAGGCCCTTAGTTAGGGGCGAGTTTCCACGCACTCACTGCAGCCGGGTTCTGCTCTACACGTACTTTTCTGCCACTCAGCCTCAGTGAGACTTCTCCTATGCACCTTGGGTATTTCTCTGCCAGAGCAGGCCCAGTGATCACCGGACAAAATCAATGCGCCACAACCTGTCTCTGCTTATTTACCTCAGTAGTGCAGCCCAGCGCGACGTGTTATCCTTGTCAGGCAAAGCTCAGCCATGCATCTACAGCCATGCCATCCCGCATATCTATGTATTATAGTTTTGCTTACTGTGTCTCTTTTTAGGGCCTGCAGCCATACGCAGTATAAATCCTGCCTAGGTTCAGCCTCCCAGCCCTGCGCGCTCACGATCGCAGGTGGGTGGGCCTTCCGCTACTCTTCACAGCTCACCGCTCCTGTGCCGTGTTGTGGCCCCCTCAGTTGCAGGGATCTCCTCTGGGGGCAGGCGCACCTCACCGCTAGTCACTCGCGGCTCTCCGGTGCAGCGGTCATGGCTTCGCGTATCGGCTCACTCAGAGGCCACACCTCGGAGCCGCACCAGGCTGCGTATGTTCGCCAGCTGCTTACAGGACCTGCCCCTGCTCAATCACGGGCAGCACTACCTTCTCCGAACGCGCTGCATCAGGCGGTTACGTGCGGCTCAGTTTACACGATTTTCATCTGGATATCGTTTACTCCGTGGCCATCTTGGGTCTAGGCAAGCTCTGCCCCCCACCCTATGTCATAGATATTTTGAATAAAATGGAGACTATTCCTTGCAATCTAAAGGGGCTTTCTGATGCTATTTTGTTTATCAGCAGTGGGTTTCACCCATAGGGCAGAGGAGCGTCGCCCCCTGCTGTGAGCACAGCAGTAAACACAGATGATTAAAATGGTTATTATTATTCTATTATTCTGTGTGCCACTGGCCCGCGCTGTTGAAATGTGAGTGTGAGGGTGGGGGCAGGGCAGATTCCTGCGGATTGCAGTATGACTGCACCAGTGCTCAGTGCTCGTGTCAGATTGGCCAGCTCTCTACAGCCATCCTATCTGACATGCGCACTTAAGACACAGCAATCCCAGAGCTGTAAAAAAGCCAGTGGATTGCAGGCACAGTCCTCTAGCATCAAAATGAGCGCTGGGGTAGTCTGCTCCAAGCATTCCTGGAGCTGATTAGATGGATTCACGTGCAGGAAGTCAATCACCTTCCTTCCCTTTCCTCTATCTCAGGAGGTAAGAGTGCTTCAGCATTTAGGTGTATTTTGAGGCTCTCCACCAATGTTTATAATGTTGCCAGCCGCCCCTGACACACACAACGCTACATAACAGCTCCACCCCGCCGTACTCAAGCCACATGTCATAAGGTTTATAGCCTCAATGTGTTTTTGCCTTGTGGAATGTTTTACATTCAGAAAGATCTTGTGTATTTTAACGCAGCAGGGAATGTTACCTCAGCGTCGCACAGAGGCCTTTCCACGCAGGGGCGGGAATTGGAGCCCACACTCTAATTACTTCTATAGATGGGGTAGCTCTCCCCTCCTCACCTAATGATGTGCAGTTGTTGAATTTATAAACACAGGCTCAGTCATGAAGCCCTGTCGAACAAGAAAACGGGTGTGCTAATTGATGTGACGGCCTTGGCCCATTAGTGACGTACGGCTTTGTAGCAGCAGTGGTAGTTTAACCTCAGCCCCTGTGCTCAAAACATTTGGATTGGGGATAAGGAGGTGCTGTGCGGTGAAGGAGTTGTTTCAGCTTCCGCTGCTAAATCACTGTCTGTTTACAAATTTTAATATGTTAAAGCAGTGGCAGACTGATCATGATAAATATCGGGTGATTTCAAGACAGGAAACTGTCTGCCCTCACAAGGAATTCACCAGACACTTCTATCACGGTGCTCACTTTCAATGCATTGTGGGAAATTCACTAGTCTCTTGTTATTCTTTCTCGGACCCAGCCCCGGGGTTGCCCAAGGCAGGGCCAGACTGGAAACCAAAAGATGCTGGAGAAACTGAGTGAGGCAACAGCAGCCCCTCGCTCTCTCAAAACCGACCACCAAAGGCTTCAGCCCTCCCGTGAAATGCTTGTGGAAAACAAACGAGCTGCCGGGGACTAGCCACCATGAAACTCATCCAACTGCCAGCAGCAGTGTTATCATTTACATGATTACTGTAAGCAAGCCGCAGAGTTTTGGTCATTGTCATTAGAAATCAATTGTGCATCATCTTGGGAGGAACGAGTGGGGAGGAACACCCCTTGGCTATCCCTTGCGAATCACAAGGGTTCGCAATGTGTGCCTTGTAATTCGCAGGGGCTAGTCTGACCTGGAAGGGCTTTGGTCAAGCTGGTCTGTGGATATTGATGCTGATTTCTTATAGCAGGTGTGTTGTGTATTTGTTATGGTAATGTTCCTCTGGTTAATAATGAATTCTCTAAGGAGAGTATTGACCATGATAGGGTTCCTGTGAGCAGTGGTTAACGGGATCAGGTAGAGTGGCTGCGTCATCTCAGGTCTATGTGAGAGTGCAGGCACTACCTTCAGGTTTTATTTATTTATTTAAAGGTTTTTATAGAGCCAGACATTCATCCCCACAGGGATATCACGGTGCTAGTAACTAACTTTTGTTTTCAGCAGAGTGAGGGTTCAAGTCAGAACTATTCGGGCAATGAATCACATCACAGACCGATGGGGTTAAAAGGTCGCTTTTATTTCAGCAACAACAAACTCAATACAATAATGTAATCAATGAACTTGTATGTAACCCCTCACCCATGAAAATATCCCCATATCGATCCCACAATGAATTTTCCCCCATATCGATCCCCCATGAATTTTCCCCCATATCGATCCCCCATGAATTTTCCCCCATATTGGTCCCCCATGAAATTTCCCCCATGTTGATCCCCCATGAATTTTTTCCCCCATATTGATCCCCAATTTTCCCCCACCTTGAACCTCGACCCCAACCCCTTAGTTTGTCCCCCTTCCTACCTCCTACCTCCTGCCTCATTCCTCTGTTTTCCCTCTGTCCTAAGCTATTCTGCCTGCCCCAACCCTTCCTGCCTGCCTCAATCCCGTCCAAATCTGCCACCAGGAAAAAACCCTGTAAAGGCATTTTTTCCTGTCCCCCCTCCCCCAATTTTATGCTTAGAAATGGAACAGAAAATGCTATGCGATCTAGCAAGCATAAATAAAATCCGTAACTCAGCTTGTGAAAGAACCAAAACTTTAATGAGAAAAACTTCTCAATAAATACCAGAAAGCTCGAACCCAATCCCCAGAAAGGAAAGCCGCTTATGCAATCCTTCAACCCCACGGATGCAAGCCCAAATGTAAGATAATTTGTCCTTAATATTCACAATGTATAGTTCGTTCGCAATGAAAGACAAATGATCCCCATCCGGTCTGAAAAATTGAAAATCGTCTTTACCAATGAGCAGTAAAACCTTAGGTGATGGCTTAGAAGAAGCCAATTCGTATAAACTGGGCAACAGCTGACCCCAACGCATACCACTCTTACCAAACCAGAAAATGTCAGTGTCCTCAAAACTAAAACCCAAATTTGAACCATAGTGGCTTCTCTCAGCTTGTTTGGCCGCCCATCTCACGAATGAGTGTCCAACGATCCAGACTCTCGCCATGGATGCCGGTGAAGAGATTTGAGGACCTAGAAAGAAATAAATGTTAGCAAGAACAAAATGATGTCTAAAAGTCATTCAAATCTCTAACATATTTTAAACAGCAATTTGATGTCCAACGGCCTAATCTTCGCAGCTGCTGTAAGGAAAAACCCCTCCTGACAGCTTCTGAAGCAGCTCCTATTCTAAAAGAATGAGTACCAAATTCTAAGGGGTTAAGACCTAATAAAAGCAAAGATTTCCTCAGGACCGCTAGAAGCTGTGAAGCGGTTAATGCAGATCTATCCTGATGCTGAAAGATAAAATTATTATTTGGATAACTTTCAAACTCTTTAAATGTTAACTAAGCAGACCATGGGCATAGCGGACCGCCAAGCTTCCGCAACACCACAGTAGCCCCTTTACCTCTTTGGTCCGTTTTGGATGATTCTAAATGAATACTTAATGAATTTGGTGAGGTTGACACGTTGGAATACTTTAGCCCTTGAATAAACGATTTACCTAACAGCTCAGATATCCTAAAAGCCCCAAAGAATAACCCTAACATACAAAGTATAAAACAATGCAGCTTCAAATTTGGAATAACAAAGTGTGGGCAGAGTTGGTAGAATTCCCCCAATAAGGAAAAAGATATAGGTTTGCGCAGAACTGTTCCACGTCTCTTTACCTTGGACCAACCTAGCAAAATTCTCCTTCCCAACTCGCCCAAAAAGGGGTCATAACCCCAAAAACACTTACCATAGTAGAAAATGCCTGAAAGCTTCCCCGCAATGGTGGTAGCGGCTATATTCTTGTCAATGTTGCTCAGAACAAAACGCAGAATGTCATCGTTACGTAGTAAAGAGCCTATTTGATCATTGTTACGAAAAGCCGCACCTGACTGGAGAAATTCCGCCCATGCCCTTCTGTAAGCTAAACGTGTGCTGATAGCAAGAGAGTGCTCCACCAACATCTTTATCTTCAGTCCACTAGAAACCATACTTCGTGAGGAATTTGAGTCTTTTCTAGATCTGCCTTGGGTGCCAAACCACGGAATCTCTGCCACTGAGAACGAGATAACGCATCTGCTATATTATTGTCCAGACCAGGAATATGCTTCAGTCTAAAAGTTATATTCAACATTAAGCAACCTAGCATAAATCTCTGCAACAGTTTAAGCAGGCGTTTCTCTTTGCCTTCTGACCGCTAACCAAATCAACGACAGTTTTATTGTCGACATGAAAGAGCACAGACTTGTTAGCCAAAAACTTGCCCCAAACTGTCAAAGCTACTATCAAGGGAAAGAATTCAAAGAATGCAATACTGCGCTTCTCATCCACCCACTTCCGATGCCATGGTTCCGCGCACCATTTTCCGTCCCAGAAAAGTCCAAAACCGTTAGCTCCTGACGCATCGGAAAAAATTTGAATTGACCATACAAAGTGTTCATCCAAAGACCTGATAGGAACAGCATTGAAGCTTTTAAGAAACATCAGCCAGACCTCAAAATCTGATCTCATGGATAGAGACACTCTAACCCTGTGATGAGGTAAGGACGCACCAGTCATAGCAAAGCCCAATCTCCGGCAGAAAGATCTCCCAGCTTTTACTACTCTGCAAGCAAAGTTTAGGTGCCCTAATAAACGCTGCATCTCGAACAGAGTGAGTTTTGGTAACATCTTAGCATGATCCAAAAACTTTACAATTTCCTGCACCTTAACAACAGGCAACCTGGCTTCCATTTTCACTGTATCAATCTCAATACCTAGAAATATGAGACATGTTTCCGGCCCTTCAGTCTTCTCTTTGCCAGCGGCACACCCAATTCTTGCATCAAGGCTTGGAAAAATTGGAGTGCCTTACCGCACTGTTGTGATCCCCTTGGGCCAACAAAAAGAAATTCGTCCAGGTAATGAGACACTTGCATGTGACCTGACCTGAATGAGAAAATCCATTGTAAGAAGGAGATAAAGTCTTCGAAAAGCTGACAAGAGACTGCACAACCCATAGGTAACACTTTGTCAACAAAGAAATGTCCTTGAAAATGTATACCAAGTAATTCAAAGTCTTGGGGAAGAACTGGAATTAACCTAAAAGCGGATTTAATATCACATTTGGCTAACTCCGCTCCTGAGCCGGCCTTCTTCACCAGATCAAGAGCTACAGCCACTGAGGCGAACTGCACTACTGTGTCTTCTTTGGCGATAAAATCATTCACTGACAAACCTTGTGGCCAGGATAAGTGTTGTATCATGCAAAATTCTCCTTGAGACTTTTTAGGAACCACTCCTAAAGGAGAAATGATAAGATTGGGAAGGGGCCAAGAAAGGAAGGGGCCGGCTATCCTACCTTCAGCAATTTCAGAATGTAATTTGTGAGCAATGACCTGTGGGAATTGCTTTGCAGATTTTAAATTTTGGGCAAACCTGCGTTGCCTGGGACCCTGATAACCAAGCTTAAAGCCCTCCTTAAACCCCCACTCCAACTTTAAAGCTTTCTCCCTGCGAGGGTAAAACTGAAGCCAATAACAGAGCTTGGGAATATTAATTGGTGTAACTGCTTTTGAAGTAATGCTGGAATGGGGCGCCTCTCCTCTACCTTGACCGGCAGAGAAGCTGGATGTCTGTTCGCTAAAATATTGCAAAATGGCGTGTTTTCCGCCTCATTTAGAACATCCGTGCCTGTATTTACATGGATTCTTCTGGCAGAAACCCTTGTTAAAATTCCAGCAGACTCCTTTAGCGAAAGCTGAGGATTTAGCTCAAGTGCCCACCCCTCACGGAGTGGGTCTGTTAAGAAAGGGCCAGGGAGCAATAGCAAGCCCACTGGCGGTATGCATCGTAGGGGGAGGCCTCTGGGGATACATCCATTGCACCCATAATTCATTATCCACTTCGCCCCAAGGTTTCTCTGGAACTAGCACTAGACGGGCTCTGAACTCTTCGTCATAATGTAGCCAGGCAAAACCTCCAAATTCTGCCTGAGCCTTTCTAATTGTATCCAAGTATTTGAAAATTGAAACCGAACGATCAGGAAACTTTTCGCAGTAAACACTTGCAAAAATCAGAGAAGCTGAGGTCCAGGAATACATGTTAGTGGGAACCCTGGGCCTTTTCGCTAGCTCCCAAGCCTCCTCCCTAGAACCTTCCTTGGATTGGATCTCCCTATGCAGTAACTTGAAAACATCCACAAATTCTCCATTCCAAATTTTTTCTTTAGTATGCTTATTAAGATGTGAAACCAGTGGCATGGACAGCCCCATGTAGGGAAGTCGTTTTAAACCTATGGTTTTGTCCTTACCATCCTTCTCCCCTTGAGAATTTGTGCTAGATGCGAACACTTTGTCTTGAACTGTATCAGGTTTATGAGAGATTACAGTCTGCAACCTTGAAGGAGACTCACAACGGCAACAAACCTTAGCATCTGCGGCCTTACCGACAACTGCGTCTGCTTTACGTTTCCTAAAATTTGACTTAGCATGACTATCAATGATCGGCTCACCTGCTTGACAGGGCTTGTCCAGCGTTGAACGCCTTTTCGTATTGGTGCCCTCAGATGCCTTGGAAAACCGCTCTAGCTCCTTCCAACTCCTTTCAGATTCTTTCATCTCCAAATATTAGCTCGGGAAATCTTGTTAGTAATCCCCCCTGTTTGGAGAGAAAAAGGCTGTTAGAAAATTCATCCTGGCTAGCAAACTCACCCTCTTCCAATTCAGATAACTCATTGTCACCATTAGCATGAACCCCCTGTCGAGCCCCACTGCAAGATGGTTGAGCTCCATCACCCACACCACCATCAAATTTTCTCCAGTTCACCGCTTTTTGAACTGAGAAAGTCTATGGTCAGGTAACGGTATTGGGAAGATTGCTTCAGAATTTTTAGCTTGGTTGCGATGAGGTGAACAGGACGCTTGAAACCTGCTCAACGGCGGTTCACTGCACCTGATGCCATTCTGCAGCCTCAACATAGCGTTGGCCTGCAAGTCGCCATTACTTGCAGACATGGGGGTTCCTTAATTTGGCCAGGCACCGCAGAGCTACCCCTATCCTCATTATCAATCCACACCCATCTACCCGCCCTAGGAAGCTCACTACTTGCCCTGACAGAAAAAACATCTACGCCACCAACCTCATAAGCTGAAGAACTAGCCTTAGCCGTCAGATTTACAGGCAAACCCAAACAGTTTAAATCAGAATTTACCGCAGAATGACTACTTGGACAAGCCTTTGAGGAGACACCAGTTGATAAAACCGCACTATTCAATGATAAATTGCTAGTATCAGAAAAATGACAGGCGAAAGGGGCCTCTCGCAAGAACCGGAAACCCCAGCCTTAGTCAAATGAAATTTAGTTCCAAAAATAGGAATGTCATGTCTGGTAGCCACAGTGGAGGAAAAATCATCCTGAACACCACCAAAACTGTTTAAATGTAATTCGCCACTAGATGGCGCCAACGCCTCACTGTCAGCCAAAGCAACTCCCTCAGAAATTCTAGATATCCCTTTAGGGAGGCTGGTTTCCTGACATACTTGCCCCTGACTGAGCGTGTGCGAGCCCTCCCTCTCCCCTTCTCCACAACAGAGGAAGCTGGCTGCTGGACAGAAGTAAGAGGGGGAGCTCCCTTTGAAATTTTACTCATGGAATTATTAACTTTTACAGGCAAAACCTCAGGGGAACTATCAGACAAGGCACAGGCAATTACAGCAGCAGACACACCCTCAGAGGAAGCCCTTTTCTTCATTGACATACCGGTCCAAGCCTGACCCAAAACACCAGGGGCTAACAAATCCTCCCTCCCAGCCTGGCACAATATTTTAAGAGCCTCCCTTACACTATCAGAGGCTTCAGCCATTTTATTAACTAACAAAGCCTCCCAAAACCAACATAAAATAGACAGGAGCGGCACCAAAATGAGCGCGCTGCCTCCTACCTCGCCTCAGGACCCCCAACTGACACTAATTAGAACGCGGCGATTGAAACCGCCGTGTTCTAAAGCAGGCGCCTCGCCTGCACGCGCTCGCTCGCTCTGGGCAATACTAATGCCCGAATAAGCCCGGGGGTGGACATTCTTTGAATGCCACCCCCAAGCCCCCCAGTTAGGCAGGGAAGAGCCATGTCTTTAGTTTTTTCCTGAATACGAGCTAGACCTCGGTGCATCGAATGTCCAGGGGGAGTAAATTCCAGTGAGTGGCTGCCAAAAAGTAAAAGAGCGTCCACCCGCTCTGGCCTTCCTGATCTTCATAACTTTAGCTAAGGTCAAGCTGGATGATCTTAAATTTCTTTTAGGTTGATAAAATTCAACCCTATTTCTAAGGAGCAGAGGGCCGGAGTCATGCAAAGACCTATACCTGTGACAGAGTAGCCTGACCGTGCCCTCTTACGTGTTGGCAGCCAGTGCAGTGTTTTTAAACAAGAAGTTGCGGAGTAGCGTCTGCCTTTAGTGCAAATTAGTTTAGGAGCTGCATTGTGGATCGTTTGAAGGTGTGTAAACAAATAATCTACCATGCCAATACATAATGCGTTTTCATAGTCCAGGTGACTGATTATCAGAGCCTGGACAACCATACGGCACCAATCCATCGTAATCCATCTGAGCAGCTTTCTGAGACGGTTTAGCTGTCTGAAACAGCTGCCACAAGTACCTAACACCTAATCTTTCATAGTGAAGTATTGATCTATAATGATTCCAAGATTTTTTGCCGCTTTTTTCATCACTGGAGCAGTGCCAAGCGAAGAGGGTCACCAGTAATCATCCCACACGTTATCGGCACCTCCAAACAGTAAAATTTCTGATTTTTTTGCATTGAGCTCCAGACAGTGTGCTGACATCCAGCCGGCTACCTCTGACAGACAGCCTGCCAGATTTGTTTTGGTATCGTACTGACAGTCGCCCAGAGAGATGAACAGCTGGGTGTCATCAGCATAAGGGCAGATGCCAAAGCCCCACTTTTTAACCTGAGTGGCAAGAGATGGAACTTGCACATTATATAGTATAGGGCTCAGGGCTGAGCCCTGGGGAACACCATACTCAGAGCTGTGAGGGTGCAATCTAAATTTGTCTAGCTGGACGCAGCGGGATCCATTGGATAGAAATGAGCAGAACCCTTAGCGTGTGGTAGAGTGGAAACCTGTCTCATGCAGCCTCTTAATCAAAAGACCGTGTGAGACAGTATCGAATGCTGTAGACAGGTCGACTGCTTTTCTCTGATCTACCTTTCACCTGATATTATCCAAAACTGCAATGAGTGTGCTCTCAGTGCTGTTAATCACTCTACAGCCTGACTGGGAGGGATAGAGGAAGTTATTATGCTCCAAGAAGGTATATACCTGGCAGCTGACCAATTTTTCAAATAAAAGGAGATGGGACAATAATTCGATAAAGTAGATGCATCAAGGCCAGCTTTCTTGGCTGATGGGAGAATTAATGCACACTTCCATATATCTTGGAAGTTGCTGTTTTTAGTGAAGCATTAATAATCTGAGTCAAGAATGCACTCAAGATCAATGATAACCACAAAAAAATAAAATTCGGACAAGGATCCAGTGGGGGACCAGATTTTATTTCTGTCATGGTTTTCTCCACATGTTCTAAAGAAACACAGGTGAAGTCTTCAAAAGTTGCATGGGCTTTGGGATGGGTGCCCAGCAAATTGCAGGGGGCATCCAACCGAGTGCATTGAGAATCGAAAGAGGAATAGATTTTCTCTATCTTACCGATGATGCTCTGAGGGAATGATTGTTTGAGACAGACTGCTGGGCTTCAATAGTTCCTTCACTATTTTTAAAAAATAATTGAGAAGCTGCTGTCATTTAATCTTTTAATGAAATAATTTTTCTTTGCTTTTTTAATCTTTTTGTAGTAATTATTTAGTTGGAGTTTATATTGCATACGGTCTGACTGTTTTTTTGAGAGTCACCAACGTTTTTCAGCCGCTTTACATTTCCTTTTCATAATTCTCAATTCAGGGGAATACCATAACTCAGATGGTGTCTCCCTATGGGAAGTGTTCAATTTCATGGGAGCACAGACATCAAGGGCTTCCATGATAGCTGTATTAAACTGTCCTGCATTGTTGTCTAGTGACATGGAGATGTCCAGATCTGGTGGAAAAAAGTGATCTGAAAATATGTTGACACTAACTTTACTCCATGTCCTCTTTAAAGAGTTCAAATTTGTTAACACAATTATTTTGTGCGAAGGAAGTGAAATCAAGAACCTGATACAGAAAGGATCAGTCCACCTAAGAGGGGAGATATTAATCTCCTGTATGTTATTGGAGTTTGAGAAAAGCAGGTCAAGAGTACGACCTGCCTGGTGAGTGGGGCCGTTAATTCCTTGAGTAAGTTGTAGAGTAAGCACATCTTTTCCCAATTGTTTGCAGAAAGCATCCTCTTGATTTTCAAAATTAAAGTTAAGGTCCCCAATAACAATATTCCTATTGCATTTCAGCATTAGTGGGGTGAGCCATGAAAACAGTTTATCAGCCCACTGAGCATGGTGTCCCAGTGGTCTATACACAATGATACCTGCTAATAATCTTTGATCTTTTAAAGTTAAATTGAGAGCAAGCTATTCTCCTTCATCCGCTGAAAAGGTGCCTCCCAAAGAGCAAGTGTAGATGTCTCTAAAAACTAGGGCTGTACTACCTCCTTGGCGGCCTGCCCTATCACATCTTAGAATCTTGTAGTTAGGGGGTAGTGAGACAGCAATGTCAGGCATGGCAGATTCATTGAGCCAGGGTTCAGGTTTCAAATCACTACTGTTTAGGGAAAGACCTACGTTGTTTACTAAATCTTTTTCCTGTGGTAAAACAGACTGACCTAGCCCAACAGGTATCTCATAAACAGGGTTACTGGATATGTTTAAATCATCACGCTCAGAATAAAAAACAAGCATTTGCAATGCAATAGGTCTCGCATTTGCGAGAGTTTGAGCTATTGGCATTGTAAATAACAATGCCTTTTATTTTTGTGTTTTAAAAACCTGTAAGCGATGCGTAAACACACACTTTGTACTTATAGTTGTTGCTTATGGGAAGCAAGGCTGGTAGTAACTGCTTCTCTTTTACTGCCAGCCTTGCTTCTCGTCAGCAAGGACTATAAGTACAAAGTGCGTGTTTACGCACCGCTTGCAGGTTTTCAAAACACATAAATAAAAGGCATTGTCATTTACAATGCCAATAGCTCAAACTCTTGCCAAAGCGTAATGCAGATGATGGATTATGTAGCAAATGTAGCAAATCTGTAATTATGCACAAAATACAATGGCACAAAATGGCATAATTACAGTGGCCCTGCATATGGTGCAGAGGCTTTCTTTACATCCTTGGATTGCAGTGACATCGCTGTATCAGCTTTTGCAATTTACAAGTTTCCCATTATACTTTATGAATCCCTATAACTCTCCCACTCCAGGGTCGGACTGGCCTATAGGGAAATTAGGCAGTGCCCAATGGGCTGGTTTCAGAGATATTTTTTTAAGTTTGTGGGCAAGTTTTATGGCCAGGTGTTGTTTTCTCCGATATTGAAACAAACATTGCCTGCAGCAAACACAAATTCATGCATTCTCCTATACCTTGCAAAATACTCAGGCGGCGTGCCTTTACAAGTTCAAAACTGTCCTGATTTGCAAATGTGGGCCACTTTTTTAGCTATCTGGTTTGCAGTCCATTTTAATTTTAGTGCCTGGTGGAGATGTTTTAAGGCATGGGCAAAGTGGGATTTGGCCTAGGGCCCCAGCCTTTCAGGGGCCCCCTTCAAAGAGCAAGCTTTGTTCTGCAGAGTCTTGTCCTGATGAACTTGAATAATTAATAAACAGTTTGTTTTGAATACCATTTTCCTTTATTATAAAAGTGTGTGATGTGCGAGTTTATTACAGATGTTTCGCAGAGAAATGTTGTGGTTTTTTTCATGCAACATCCATGAAAACGGTTTCTTTTAGATCACAATAGGACCAAACATATGAGAAATGGAAGAGTGTTTGGACAATTTCGGGCATGAAAGAGCTGAAATTGCATCATAAATTTAAATCAGTCCCGAACAGGGGCCCCCAAAATAGATTTGGCCCAGGGCCCCCAAAATCCTTAAAATGTCCCTGGTGCCTGGTCCTATTTTTTGTCCCAGTCCGACCCAACTCCACTCAGCTGGTATGGTAACAGAATTAGTACTGCAATGTAGTTCATAAAAGTAAATGTACACCGAATGGAGCAACATTTTTGCTAACAGTATTTAGTGCACGATATGTATGTCAGACGATACTTTTGTTATACATTTTTTGACATTCAACTTCTGACCTCTTACTTTGCTTGTTTATGAGGACAATTTTGGCAGGAATGTCTGCAAATAATGAGGGGGCCTAGGTACATCATTACATTTTACATAGGCAAGTTCTTACCAAAGAATATTTTGTGACACCACAGTCAAATAAAAACAACTTATTTTCATAAATAGTGCTTCATATTATAATTCTGCTCTTTCTGAGCTTTGTAAATGACAGGTGTTGCTATTACCCAAATTAGGGGCTTCCATTTTCATGACCTGGGAAGGATGGAAGGGAGAGCTTTCCTTGCCAGTATTTGAAAATGTGCCCTTTAGATTACTGACAGCAACCCTTCAAATCAATGAGCCAACTGCCCTGCACGTTTTACTGTATTTAGCAATACATATAAATGCGATCCTTACTACAGCAATACATTCACATCACACCAATGCATGTTAAGCATGCAAGCAATATTTCACTAAATACACGCATCAGACAAAGAAAAAATCAGCAATAATGTCAGTGAGCATTTTATAAGGAGAACAAAGGATTAAAATTGAAATAAGCTGAAAGATTCATCATGTGCCCTGTTTATTAAAGTGAGTTTTTATTAGAAACAACTCCAGAATGTCAGAACAGTGTCTAAATTTAAAAACCTTTAAGCCTGAACTTCTTTTCTGAGCCTGTCACTCTCAATGGAATATTTGATCTGCAGAATCGCCCTGGTACCCACTAAAGGTATTTATAAATAGCCTGCTTATCTCCCGCGAGCAGCTACTAAGCGAGTCTGTCCCTCCCTGAAATTTCCTCTCAGGCAGAAGAATTGGTCAAAAAGGCATCGCGTTTCCTGGAGACTGAGGCTGGAGCAAAGAGGTTTCTTGTGCTTGTAAGAGTTCGCAGGCTACACTGTAAAAGCTGAACAGTTCGATTCTCTTCTGACTGTAGCCAGGTTCTATGCCACCTCTTGCAACCGGCATTAGAATATACGCGACCGAGGTGCGTTTCATCCTTAGATGGCTTCATATTTTGTTTTGCAGGTTTACGTAGCGCGAACACTATATTGGAGGCTTTAGATAAGCGGCTGCCACAGGCTGCAGTTCGGTGCGTCTCCCAAGCTCCCCTGTGCCCACTTGCTATCTCTGGGCTGCAGGAGCGAAATGCAGTAAAACAGTGCAGTGCGTCTCACAGGCTCCCCTGTGCACACTTACTATCTCGCAGTGGCGGCTGGTGACATTTGAAAGTGGTGAGGCGTAAAATTTTAGTTGGAGTGCACCGAGGCAAGCGAGCGTAGTGAGCGAGCCCTAACAACCTAAGGGGGTTTCGGGGGGGTTCTCCCCCCAGGAAAGTTTTGAAAAAAGAGTGGGCACATGGTGCATTTTCAAGCAAATTTTAGAAAGCAAAGCTGTACTGTATGCCCTTCCTGCCAGTATGAATGTCTATGCATTCTGGGCAACCAACAAGCAAAAAGACAACGCACATAGAAGCATTTGCTTCTACGCAGACAGCGTACGAGCCTTGTGCCCCTGGCAGTAGGAAAGCCGGACACTACATAAACACGATCACGGTGCATTAGGCGGTAATACCGCTGAAAGCAGAAGGCTGACACTGCAGCTGCTGGAATAATGATTCTGCCATTTATTCTGGCCAACACTAATCTGCTGTGGTGCATGAAGGTCCAGCCTGGCCATGGAGCAGGGGCAACAAAACAAAGGCTAAATGAATTAAAATATTTACATGGTCACAGGTCACGGCTGCGTCACATGTGGCTGCCGAAAGCCGCGCTAAAATTGTCTCCCATTACTGAGGTAAATCCAGTTTACCATTTGCAAACGGCTTATTTCCTTCTCTGCACAGAAAGAAAAAACACTAGAATTTCAACCAGTTGAAGAAAAAATAAACTCATCAGACACTGGCAGACGCATACAATCAGTACTGATGTGCAACTAAAATCTATTGGAATTGCCTTGCCAACAGAATGTATGCCCAAAAACCATTATGCTACCAAATACATCTCGTAAAAACCAATGGCAACTGGTCAACTGGAACTTCCACCAAGAACATTGGTTTTGCATGCCTGCTCTTGAGCAAACCTTATCTTTGCAGAACAGTACACTGACCCCTCTATATCAGGTTCCCACTAAAAAAAGGATTGCAGTAAAATAATACGCACCGATTGACATTCCCTAAACTTACACCCGTACTCCGTCAGGAAAATGCACAATACAGTTTCACCATAGTCAGCTGTGGTGTATAAAAGCACGCGCCAAAGTCTGTCACTCAGAGCAGCGCAAGTCCAAGGAGGGTCAACATGTCAGCGAGCCCCCCTTCGTGTCACTGAAGAATGCCAGTCATGTCCGAAGTGTACAAGGGATGTTGCCTTTGAAAGGACGGGTGAAGCCAGTGGGGATGGGTAGAGCCACTCAAACGTCAGGGGCACTAACCTGCCTAAAAGAAACTCAAACTGCCTGGCATGTGACTGGTTCTGAAGGCCTTTCAGAGGCAACGGCGGGTGTCGAACTCCCCTATTTGCCTGCTATGTGACTGTGCTTCCCCAGCCCTACAGGCCTTTTATTCGCATTGACATTCTGGAACTCTCCTCACGCCCCTCAAGCCAAACACCTCTACTTCCGATCAGCCCTGCCACCCGCTCGCCATACAACACTCCTGCTGTGGAACATTTTTCAGCTCTCTCTGGGAGTGTTGCAGCGTCTCTGAAGGGCCCTGAAAGCACATGACGCAGGCAAACCTGTCTCTGAAGTGTGTCTAAGAGGGAAAGTTTGCGAGGCGGGCCGAAGAGGTGAGCAACATCCACCCAGGTGAACAACATGAGCAGCCGTGAAATATAGTGCATGGAACTGTCCACGCAGAGGCTGCCATGTCTCCTTCCCAGCCTTGCCCCGGAACTATCCACACAGAGGCTGCCATTTCTCCTAACCAGCCTTGCACACTAGATGGGCTGCGCACGGGGTGCGTTGAGAACGCGTGACGCAGATTTGTGCCTTCATTTTAAAGCGCTATACTCAACGTTTTCATTTTCATTCTAACTATATTTACCCTATGTAAGTCATACCTACGTTGCATGCAAACATACACAGGTATCGACGTGAAATCTCATTGTAGCTACGTGTCCATATGTCTCTCTGAATTATTCAAAGCAAACATCAACACATAATACTATGGGGTTAGGTTACGAAAAGAAACATTTTAGCTTGAAAAAAAATAATAACCGAGGAGGTTTCCTCTCGTCCCATACTGCTACCAGGCTTTCGGGGTCACTGCACCTCCAAAACACGAAGAGCCCCATACTTGTACACCCCACCAACGCCAAAACATGCACACGTGAGGCATTTGAGATTCAAATAGCGACGCGGTCCGGCTTAACTGATACAGACATACCTTTTTTTCAACAAGATACAGATATACAGGGTTTTCAACACGTGGCTGGGGGTGTGCAAGATTTGCTATGTTATGTCTCCAGTCACCACATGGCTGGCTAATGCATGGTGTTTTTACACCTTAACTATATAAGTTGAGTGAAGTAAGATCTATTTAAACCAAAGAAACACAAATAGTGGCGCTTCTGTTCATCCCAGTAAAGTGCAGGGACGTAGCTTGCATCGGTGCAGCAGGTGCAGTGGCACCGGTCCCAGAAGCCGGAAGGGCCCTCTGATTAGTGCTGTGTTTTATCATTCACACCGCGGCCAGGAGGCACATTTCCTTTCTTGCGCTAGGGCCCTTGACGGATTTGCTACGCTACTAGCAAGGTGGCAGTTGGATGCTGTACACCGCTGTCTGGAAATGTACACATTAATGTATGAGTGAAATAACAGAGGTTGGATGTCCCCCTTAAATCAATCTAAAAACAAAGCATTTGGCCTCAGGTTCCTCCAGCACCCTGTTTAAGCGCCTTGAGGTATTCCGGTGAAAGAATGTATGCACGAGGAGCGTGCACAGCAAACATAGCATAACACAACATTACACAAAAACATAACACAGAAACATGGAAGCTCAAAGGCCAACCAAAGAATACTGGCTACACTCACGAGTCACGACAGAGTAGTAATACAGTTGCACATTCTTCAAACAATGCAGGACTGTGTTTCGACCAATTATAAGCAGCTTTCAATCTAGATAAGTAATTTACCCAGGATCACACAAGGTGGTTACCAGTCGTGGCTCGCAATAGTCGCGGGGGGGGTCGCGCGGGGTGGGGGCCGTTAAAAAAAAATAATAAAAAAAAAAAAACTTACCTGACCGGGTCCGCGACACCTCTGCTCCTGGGCCGGGGTCCTGCGTTGGTGCCTTCTGGAACAGGAACAACAGCCGCATCACCAACCCCTCTCAGCCAATACTGACGCTGCTCCAGCAGTGCCAGAATTGGCTTAGCAGGGATACTCGCCACCCTGCTGCCCATTAGGAGACCGAGGGTTGTGGGGTTGAGCAATCCTCGCTCTCCTAATGCGCAGCCGCCAGCCAGACACAACACTAGTGCGCATGACTGGGCTGGTCGGAAAAATTCTCCGACCTAAACCCAGCATGCGCACTTGTGCTGCTGCCTGCTGTGCGTTCAGCGTCACCCCCTGGCCTGACAATGCATGTCAGTCAGCATGACGCCGGACCGCCAACCCCCTTCAGACTCTGAAGGGGGTGGGCGGTCCGGCGTCATGCTGCCTGACATGCATTGTCAGTTTACGTTCAGTCAGAGCCGCCGAGGGAGCTGCGGGTGAGGGCGGCTTGTGGTGTGGGTCAACGCCCCAGCGCCCTAATGGACGCACCGCCACTGCTATCTCGGGGCTGCGGTGCCAAATACAGTCAAATGTAGCACACTGTTAAGGAACGCACTTGCCCAAACGATGATGTTCACATCATCGTACTATGTAACAGTGAAATCCAAGAATGTACATGGTCACACTGCTTACGCGCCGTGTGGCCTCCAGCAGCAGCCCTGTACAGTACAGCGGCAGTTTGCCTGACCCTACAGTAGTATACCCTACTATGACAGCCAATTAATGACCCTCAGCTTTTTTAGTGCACGCCATTTTAAAAAACAAACAGAGACGTGGGAAACTGACATTTTTAAGTAAAAGCAACACTTTGTGCTTTCACTTCGAAGTTACCTGAAAGCAGGATACAAAGGGTGGTTCCTACGAGGCCGCAGCTATTTTAAAATGGTGGGAGGGGTGAGCAGGCACAAAGAGGAGTGGGAGACAGGACTTCAATAAGCCCAATCCCCTTTAGAAGAAAGCCCAACACAAAATGAATAGCCTACCAAAAAGAAGCCAAACTGACGGTGGATATGAAAATTGCAAAAACACGAAATAAATACAATCAACAGAGCGTGAGACACTGCGAGGGAGGCTTTACAAATACAACTGTGGCATTAAGAGGAGGTGGGAGGGAGGAATGCTATGTTTACATATAAGCAGCTATGCCTCCAAAGCTGAGCACAGGCAAACAGTAACAGACCAGGAACCTAGAAAAAACAAATAGTCCCTCAAAGAGCACATCAGAACCATGACGAAATGAGACAGTACTTAGTCCCTGCTGCCTGGGAGGAACAGAAGGGAAACAAGCATTTGCAATGCAATAGGTCTCGCATTTACGCGAGTTTGAGCTATTGGCATTGTAAATGACATTGCCTTTTATTTTTGTTTTGCTTTTTAAAAAATAAATAAAAGGCATTGTCATTTACAATGCCAATAGCTTAAACTCGCGTAAATGCGAGACCTATTGCATTACAAATGCTTGTTTATTCTGTCAAAGCTCTTCCACATCTTGGCGAGTGTGCTATGGTAGACGCTGCACACTTATTTGTGCAGACATGAAGCTTACTTATAGAATATATACACTGAACTCCAATGTGCCTTCATAATCCCACTATAAACTTTGAAACGTTCCAAGGTGACAAACTGCTTCCACGCACATGGGGTGATTGTCCCAGCAACAATATTAGAAACACTTGTATTACAAAAAGTCAAACACTGTTTTTTTTGCATATTTGAAATCAGTGAAAACACTGAAAAGGCCCAATCGCCCTTTTCGTCTTTAGCCTTGCTCCGGCAGATTAATTACAGAAATGCAGAGATTGGAATGGAGCTAATGTCAGCCATGACAACAAAATCCTTAAAACTAAATATATGTCCGATTATAATACACTATCGAGATGTCTCTGTTTGCAGAATACAAGATGCTTTGTAAATTGTATTAAAAAAAGTTCAAATGAAGGTTTACTGCGCCCAGCTTTAAGGAGACAGTGCGGAGAAGAGAAAGCAGCGCTAGAGTGCAAAAAGTGTGTTATCCCCATGCAGTCTTCGAGGTCCAACCCATTGCTCCCACAACTCGCATGCAAACCAACACTTTCCCGAGCACCTGACCGAGCAATGCAGTTAAAGTTAAATTACTCTGATTTTGCGTGCACATTTCCGAAATTGAGCTCACCCTTATTTTGTAACTCTCCTAAAACTGCTCTGCATTTAAAACTGATGAAAGCACGTAGAGATGACAATTGTAGTAATAAAAATGCATGAAGCAAGGAAAAGGTGCAGTAACACAGGCTGTTACTAGGTGTCCCTGTGGGTGCAATGCCTTATGTTGATAATAGAGGTTTGTTTATAACTCCACAGGGACACCTAGTAACAGTCTGTGGTAATGCACCCTTTCCTTGCTTTGCTTCCTTGCTTTGTGGATGGGGGACACACAGCGCCGAAGCTGAAGGAGTTGTGTGCGTGGGAACATACATTTAGTAATAGCGAAAGATAATGCGTTTGAGAAAATTAGAGATAAGAAAAATATGTAATAGTGAGATAAAGAACAGAGGGAGTGTCGGAAAGGATTAAAAGGAAACGTGATGGAAGATAAACAGAAGCGAGGGAAAAGTGGATGCCGCCTGGAAGCAAGCACTGCAGCTCCCGTTGTTTGTGCTCGGCGCCGCATTTTAAAATAATACGGGGACTGCGGGCGGGCCAGTGAGGCTGTGTGAAGGAGGGCAGCGAAAGTGGATGCCGCCTGGAAGCCAGCGCTGCCGTTAAAACACTCACTCACAATACAACGCAGTGTGTATAAAATTGCATCATGACGAGCGCTGTGCTGATTATGTAGAATTAACAGCGCAGCGCTCGTGAGAGCTCCGAGCTTATTATGTATGCAAGTGAGCATGCTGGGCTGCAAAAATCCTAAAAAAAAGTTCCCATCCAACACAATTGAAACACGAAAGCGGACGAAAACAGAAGTTAGGCGGTGCTGCTTCCGGAATAAACGGAAGTGACTTATCACATCCACAGCCAACCATAAGCCTGCTAAGAAGATCAATGCCACAGTTAACAAATGGCAAGCGGCAGGAGAAATTACCCGGGAGTTTCACCCCTGATACAGATTACTTGAAGTCTCGGAGAGACAGCGCGTGCGCGCTGCCTAGGCGAGACCTAAAAAGGAGGGACGAAGAGGCAGAGCTGAACACTAGCAAGCAAGGATTTTTAAAGGACACTGAAACAAACAAATCCAAGGTAGGGGGATGGCTTTAAGCCCACAGGAGAAATTACAACAGGTCTCGAATGCTCGACCTAAAAATGACAAATGTGCCAGAGTCTCTTATAATGCATATGCTATTAGCAGAAAAAAAGAAAATCACGGCTGCGGTTAGGATTTCACTATGTTGGTTTTCTTTCACTGATGGGCTAATCCCTTGTTCTGTGGCAGAATTATGGCTGAGAAAAAAATGACTGAGATTTTTATCAGCGGGAGAGCTGCCAGCAATAATTACCACAAATAGCTGTTATTGTGCACTCAAGTGGTCCTGCTGCAGGCCTCTGCTCTCTCACCTTCTGTATTGCAGAGTCAAAGGTGCTGCATCGCGATTTTGCAGTGAAAGGCAGACAGGTACATTTATTTTGCATTCATCTTCACTTGGCAGTATCCATCTTCATGAGCATCTGAGGGTTATTTTGGACCACAACTAGGCATCAGCAGTCTCCAGAAAGCTTTGTCGTTCAGGTAGGCTATCAGTTTTGCATGGGTGCCATTTCAATATGCAGGATATTGTAAACAATGTTAGCTACTTCCAGGATGTTGTTTCTGTACCTTTTCATGTAACACATGCACAATACTCTTATAGAGTGCGTACTTTGAACTGAGTGGCACCACTTGTTTGCACAATTGAGTTCTGTGGTTTACGGTACTGCGAGTTTCTCATAGGATCTGTCATTGGGTCAAAAGGTGTTCGGAATACATGGCCAGCCAATCATTGGCCTTCCTGCAGAGTGCACAGGACAGTGGTCATGTATTGCAATTGTAATTGGGATTCTATGTAAATGGTTGTGATAGGGCCTCTATCATGGGGGTACACAGTTTTCAAAATTATGACAAGGCGAAAGTAAACGAAAATGTAGTTGTTGCTCGCAACTTAAAACTCATTGCTAAATTTAACGCCTCACCGCTTTCAAATGTCACCAGCCACCACTGTTGTTTATGGCCAAATTTAAAACTGACAGTATTTTTGATAATGACAGATGGAAACAAGGTTTGATTTTATATGCATGCTACAATGGTGGCATTCTAATCTTGTGGTGGAATATTAACCCTTTCCGTGCTCATGACGAGCTCAGCTCGTCATGCTGCGCGGTAGCGCTGTGCGCATGACGAGCTGAGCTCGTCACGACCCCACCCGCGATCGGAATGTCCAGCATACGAGCGGAATTCCGATCGCGGTCAAGGGGTTAAACAAGATAAGCAAACAGTCCTGGTGGATCATTGTGTTACAGTGGCCAAGGTCATATAAGATTCTAAACTGGATTTCTGCAATACTCTCTGTCTAGGACTTTCATTTTATTTGATTTTACACATTTGATACAAAATTCAGCAGCCCATTTACTGGGTGGTCTGTCGTTGTCTACCACCCATTGGGTCAACCTATTGTTACCTAAAGAATTTGCACAAAATGCTGGTGATGAAGCGTTCTTTTTTAAGAGTCTTTGTGTATGTCACAAAGCTCTTAGTGGACGAGGCCCTATATTCCTGCAACAAAACTTTTCTTTCTGTCACCCTGCATGAACTTTTCACTTTGCATGAGCGTCTTTACTGATATCACCGATGATACCAACGATATTGTCAGAGCTTGCAGGCGCAGTGGCTCTTTTTGCTTATTAAGTGGCTATCAAAACCAGGGAACTCCATGCCACTCCTTATTTGCAAGACCTCTAACCATTTTATGTTCTGTAAACTTCGGAAAACTTTGGGGCATATTCTCAAGAACGGCGTTAAAATTATCGCTGCTTTAGCGGCAGGAAACTGCCGCTAAAACGGCGATAATGGGCTTGATAATATGCTCTTGAGAATACCAATAAAAGCCCATGTTCTGCTGTGATCCTGGGATGTCCATTGCGTAGGAGAAAGTCTGTTGCACAGTGTCATTCATAAAAATCATCTGCTGCGGAATGAGGCATGCTCTAAATAGTGCTTCTGTTCCCTGGACTTGCCAGTCCCTAGAACCCCAGATCAATTTTAAATCTACAGTGTCCATGTGAGAAGTTGGCCTGGCATATGCTGTCCACTAATTATAGTGGGCACCTTGCACCAGTCCAAACACCCCCTTATTGGAGATAGGTTAAAGACAACCTTATTGAAAGCTATCCTAGTGGTAGCTATGGAGAGCAGCCTTCAGGCTAAGTCTTGAAGGAATGTAAAGCAGCTTGTTTTACCAGTCTATAATCTCTTGAGTGATCAAATGAAAGAGCACCACACCAGGTATATATTCAAAATATATGTATTTATTGCTAAACACACCCCTCTAGTCTCTTTATGAGGCTAGAGTTCGAAGTACATAAGTTAGAAGTTATTTAAACACAGTAATAGCACAAATACACGTTTGGGCCCCAGGGGCGTACCAAACCATATACCAATAAAGTGGTATGCGAACCACGACTGAACTAGACACTAGGCCTAGAGCCTCTAGAAGTGCTTGGACCACAAGGAACCACCCAAGGTAGTGACACAGGGGACCCACGGGAGACGCGTGCAGTGTAAATACACAACCGCGATACGCCGTTGACTTCTATGGAGAAAGTCGTGATCGGGAAATTAGAGAAAAGGGACACTTAAAAGAGGACTTGGACCAAACCCTTTGAGATCTAGGACTTTGAAGAGTCTCTACCCACGGGAGCACCGGAGTACTTGTGTTACCTCACTCAGGGAAGCCGGGTGCATAGGTGCCTTTCGGGGCCGGGTTTCGTCGTCGATTTGAATGGCGATCTGCTGCAAAGTGCTGCTGGCGACCAAGTGAAAAGTGTCCGGGTGGATCCAAGAGTGGATCGGAGTTCTGAAGAACCTGAAAGCAGAGGGGACAGAGTCTGGGTCACTAGCCAGTGACCAGGAAGGCGATGGACAGATGCCCACCGATGTCGAGTGCTTCAGGTGCGTTGACAGTTGTCTTGACTCTTCAGCCACGAGGTCCAGGAGGCGTTGTCGGCAACCAGGAGCAGGATTCGGGCTGGTACACGATGTCTGTCGAGTGCTGAGGTGTCGGCGACCGGATTGGACCCAACAAGCCTTGGCAACGGCAAGTCTCGATGTAAAGGAAGATCGTCGATGGTGCAGACCAGCAAGGTCTGGGGAACTCACCCAGCGACGGTAAGTGAGGGCAGGCCTGGAGCAACCAGGATGCCAAGGTAGGAAAAGATTGGCCTTCGTTAAGGGCTACTAGCCAATGGGCTAGCGACCGCGAAGGAGCCTCGTGACGCCGCACGTGGATCTGGCTTACAGGACACTCGTGGAGTGGGGGCCAGTGATCTTTGGTGCAGTTAGTGCTGGAGGCTAGGGCTACTAGGAGCCCAAAGCACGACTTCTTGGGAGACCCAGAAGAGGATGTACTTGCAAATGTGCTCGGTGTCCAGGGGTCACGGTCTCAAGTCACCCACGATAGCCACGGGCCTCAGCTTTGCTGGGGACTCAGGGTAGCCTCGGGCAAGTCTGAGAATCCACCTCTGGTGATGCGATGACTTCGGCGTCCGACGGGAGCTTCAGAAATGCGAACTGGACAGATGCTTCTTTGGTGCCTGCCCAGCAGGGGAGTCACTCCTTGACCCCAAGGGAGATTCTTCTGTCCTCTAATCGTGAGTAGAGCGTCGAAGGTCCAGGATTCAGTTTCAGAGTTTCGTCCAGGGATAATCTAAAGTCCTAAGGACTGGGGAGCATATTAGCAAGACCCACGTTAAAATTATCGCCGTTTTAGCGGCAGGAAACTGCCGCTAAAACGGCGATAATGGGCTTGCTAATATGCGTTATAGAATTCCAATAGAAGCCCAGGTTAGATGTGCAGGACATCTAACCTGGGCTTCTATTGGAATTCCATAACGTATATTACCAAGCCCATTATCGCTGTTTTAGCGGCAGTTTCCTGCCGCTAAAACGGTGATAATTTTAACGTGAGTCTTGCTAATATGCCCCTGGGTTCCTATCTTTATACTAAAGATAGGGGTTGGACTACTCTGTGGCCCCACCTATGGGTGGGTCAGGGCAGAGGGGTGGCTACACCCCTTTCCCTTTGTCCAGTTCGCGCCAAAGCAGGGGCTGCAAGCCCCTGATCCGGTTTGAACTGGGGTATGCACAGGGACACCAAATGTGCCCCCAGTGCAGGACTTCAAAGCACACAGATGGTGCTCCCGCCCAGCCCCAATACACATTATCCTGTCTGGGGAGGTGGTCACACCTCCCTGGGACAGGAAACCTATTGTCCAGGCCTCCCCTGCCGGAGTTTCGTCCAGCAGCAGGAGGCCAGACTCGTGTCTGTGGCAGCAGCATCCATTTTGTGATGCCAGGGCTTTGGAAAGAAGTTACCGGGTTAGTCAGAGTTAACATGTCTTTCCTCTAGAAGGGTGGAATGCTACCCCTGCCGCCAGAATTGGCGGGGGTAGTATTCCAAGATGTTTGACACCAAACACGACATGTTTAGGTGCAGCCATTCCAAAGTTAGCATTTTACCGCGAGGTTATAATGCGCTTAAGAGTATATGGTCAGGCTGCACTACAAACAGCATCAGAGAAGGGTCTCCGAACGCTGCAGAGGGGCCCTGCTCATGCAGGGGCACCCTCTCACATAGGAACCATGCACTCTGCCTTTAGGATTGATAAGGCCTGCCTTAGGAGTGACTTATAGGTTTATATGTGTTTATGTATTTAGTGATATAGGTAACCTATATCACAGTAAGGGGTGCATGCACCACCTTACCCAGGCTGCAGTAGCAGACCTGTGGTGTCAGTTTGGATGGCCTCCCAGGGGTGGCATAATACATGCTGCAGCCCCTGGTAGGCCTCTGAGGTACCTATGCCCTTGGTACATAGTATACCATATACTAGGGACTTATAAGGGCACTCCAGATTCCAATCAGAGATGTGCCTAAGGCACATGGAAACCATTTTACAGAGAAAGCAGATAGACTGGGGTCCTGAATAGCAGGATCCCAGTCCAACTAAGTCATAAACCAGCAAAACACCATAAAAAAGTGGGGGCAACCATATAGTCAGATTCCACCTTCCTACATAACCCCCCCCAAACGAAAGGAGATAAGGCTAACCTTGGCCAGTTGAGCCTTCATTGACTAAGTGGTCATATAAGGAAGCACCTGCACTAGCATGGTTGCCCCCTGTCTTATGGTCCACTAAGCAATCCCTCACCCTAAGGGTATGAGAGGGTCTCCACCATGGGGAATCACTACCTGTGATGTGCTTAGGTAAAGTACAAGGCTGGTGAGGTGTCTGAGTAGGGAAGTGAGGCCCTAGGAATGTTGGCCTCAGCTTCCTCAGATCACTGGTCACCATGTATGCCTGTCTTTCCATGACTGAGTTGCACTTTGCTCTAAGGGTCAACCTTTGGCTGCCTACAGCTGGGGGTTGGGTCCCTTTGGATGGACTACTGGAGGGACATGGCAGGTTTGGAACCTTCTGGTCCCAGGTTTGCCCTTGCCTACCAGAGTCCTTCTGGGGGAGGTCCCTACATAAAGGTATGGGGGATCCCTCAGTGTGTAGAGGAAGTTTCACCTGGCTAGGGCTACTAGACTGGGTGCCCCTAATCTGCTGATGGGGGGCTTCCTCTGGACAGGGGGCCCTGGGGGGGTCCACTGACCTCCCTGACCTCTGCAGCCCTTGGCTGACTGAGGCAGGGTAGAGAGGGGCAGGTTACCTGCTCCAGACGGGGTACCACCTTGGAAGGGTCCTCTGCCATCAGGGGTGTGGCCAGGCCAGGCCTGACTACCTCTGTGGCAGTTCCTTCACTAGGGGTAGGGTCAGTTCCCTGAGGAGGCTGACCCTTGCCTACTGTCTGGGGGAAGAAGACTTTTCTTCAACCCTTGTGCTCTCTTTTGGGGGAGAGTGGGCCATTCTTTCAGGCTCCATCTCTCCAAATTCTTGGGCTGGGGCTGTGGCCATCACAGCCCCACTAACCTTTACAGGGACGCCCAACATCCTAAGATGGGTTTGGTGTTCAACTTCAGCCCAGGCTGAAATTTCCAAATCATTGCCCATCAGGCAATCTACAGGTAAGGTGGGGGACACTGCCACTCTCTTTGGGCCTGTGACCCCCTCCCAGCTGAGATTGACTATGGCCATGGGGTGATCTGTTCTGACACAATCAATGTTGGTCACCTGGTATTTAAACTCAGGTAAAAACTGGTGAGGGGGGACTAGTTTCCCTGCCACCATGGTGACACTAGCCCCTGTGTCCCTAAATGCCACAGCTTTCTGACCATTAATTATTGGCTCCAATCTGTACCTGCCCAACGCTGTGGGACCCATGGTAAAGGTGGCAAATCCTATACCACCATCAGAGTCAGAGGAGTCTGTTGAGGGGTCCCTGTCTAAACTAGGGCTCACCTCTGTTCCTCTTGCAAAAGCACCCAACTTTTTGGGTGCACTACTCCCAACTGGAGGATTACTACTGGTAGTACCAGGAGGGGTGGTAGTAGTTGTGGGAGGAACATTTTCTTTATTGCCAATCCTGGGGCAACTGGGATCAGTTTTCCAGTGCCCAGGCTTTTTACAGACATGGCAATATGGTTTCTTTTCAGGAGAGGAAGGAGTTTGGGACCCACCCCCAGAAGAGGAATTTTGGGGCCCTGTAGGGGACTTATCCTTAGATTTATCCCCACCTTTCTCTTGGGACTTAGTAGAATCTTTCTTCTGGTCACCACCCTGATTTCTAGTTTTTACTCTGGTTCTGACCCATTTGTCTGCCTTCTTTCCCAATTCTTGGGGAGAGGTCAGATCAGAGTCCACCAGATACTGGTGCAAAGCTGGTTTTGACAATTATTAAGGATCTGCTCCCTCATAATCAAATTGTACAATCCTAAAAAGTCATGCACTTTGTTGCCATGTATCCAACCTTCCAGAGCCTTTGTAGCACAATCTACAAAATCAACCCAGTCTTGAGTCTGAGCTTTTTGGGTGTCTCTGAACTTCAACCTATACTGTTCAGTGGTTAGGCCAAACCCATCTATCAGAGCACTCTTCAAGACTGTGTAATTGTCAGCATCCTCTTCTCTTACAGTGAGGAGCTTGTCTCTACCTTTGTCTGCAAAGGAGAGCCACAAGATTGCTGCCCACTGCCTCTGGGGGACCTTCTGAACTTTACAGGCCCTCTCCAGTGCAGTTATCCACTTGTGGATGTCATCCCCACCCAAGGTAGTGACACAGGGGACCCACGGGAGACGCGTGCAGTGTAAATACACAACCGCGATACGCCGTTGACTTCTATGGAGAAAGTCGTGATGGGGAAATTAGAGAAAAGGGACACTTAAAAGAGGACTTGGACCAAACCCTTTGAGATCTAGGACTTTGAAGAGTCTCTACCCACGGGAGCACCGGAGTACTCGTGTTACCTCACCCAGGGAAGCCGGGTGCATAGGTGCCTTTCGGGGCCAGGTTTCGTCGTCGATTTGAATGGCGATCTGCTGCAAAGTGCTGCTGGCGACCAAGTGAAAAGTGTCCGGGTGGATCCAAGAGTGGATCGGAGTTCTGAAGAACCTGAAAGCAGAGGGGACAGAGTCTGGGTCACTATCCAGTGACCAGGAAGGCGATGGACAGATGCCCACCGATGTCGAGTGCTTCAGGTGCGTTGACGGTCATCTTGACTCTTCAGCCACGAGGTCCAGGAGGCGTTGTCGGCGACCAGGAGCAGGATTCGGGCTGGTACACAATGTCTGTCGAGTGCTGAGGTGTCGGCGACCGGATTGGACCCAACAAGCCTTGGCAACGGCAAGTCTTGATGCAGAGGAAGATCGTCGATGGTGCAGACCAGCAAGATCTGGGGAACTCACTCAGCAAGGGTAAGTGAGGGCAGGCCTGGAGCAACCAGGATGCCAAGTTAGGAAAAGATTGGCCTTCGTTAAGGGCTACTAGCCAACGGGCTAGCAACCGCAAAGGAGCCTCGTGACGCCGCACGTGGATCTGGCTTACAGGACACTCGTGGAGTGGGGGCCAGTGATCTTCGGTGCAGTTGGTGCTGGAGGCTAGGGCTACTAGGAGCCCAAAGCACGACTTCTTGGGAGACCCAGAAGAGGATGCACTTGCAAATGTGCTCGGTGCCCAGGGGTCACGGTCTCAAGTCACCCACGATAGCCACGGGCCTCAGCTTTGCTGGGGACTCAGGGTAGCCTCGGGGAAGTCTGAGAATCTACCTCTGGTGATGCGATGACTTCAGCATCCGACGGGAGCTTCAGAAATGTGAACCGGACAGATGCTTCTTTGGTGCCTGCCCAGCAGGGGAGTCACTCCTTGACCCCAAGGGAGATTCTTCTGTCCTCTAATCGTGAGTAGAGCGTCGAAGGTCCAGGATTCAGTTTCAGAGTTTCGTCCAGGGATAATCTAAAGTCCTAAGGACTGGGTTCCTATCTTTATACTAAAGATAGGGGTTGGACTACTCTGTGGCCCCACCTATGGGTGGGTCAGGGCAGAGGGGTGGCTACACCCCTTTCCCTTTGTCCAGTTCACGCCAAAGCAGGGGCTGCAAGCCCCTGATCCGGTTTGAACTGGGGTATGCACAGAGGACACCAAATGTGCCCCCAGTGCAGGACTTCAAAGCACACAGATGGTGCTCCCGCCCAGCCCCAATACACATTATCCTGTCTGGGGAGGTGGTCACACCTCCCTGGGACAGGAAACCTATTGTCCAGGCCTCCCCTGCCGGAGTTTCGTCCAGCAGCAGGAGGCCAGACTCGTGTCTGTGGCAGCAGCATCCATTTTGTGATGCCAGGGCTTTGGAAAGAAGTTACCGGGTTAGTCAGAGTTAACATGTCTTTCCCTCTAGAAGGGTGGAATGCTACCCCCGCCGCCAGGATTGGCGGGGGGTAGTATTCCAAGATGTTTGACACCAAACACGACATGTTTAGGTGCAGCCATTCCAAAGTTAGCATTTTACCACGAGGTTATAATGCGCTTAAGAGTATATGGTCAGGCTGCACTACAAACAGCATCAGAGAAGGGTCTCCGAACGCTGCAGAGGGGCCCTGCTCATGCAGGGGCACCCTCTCACATAGGAACCATGCACTCTGCCTTTAGGATTGATAAGGCCTGCCTTAGGAGTGACTTATAGGTTTATATGTGTGTATGTATTTAGTGATATAGGTAACCTATATCACAGTAAGGGGTGCATGCACCACCTTACCCAGGCTGCAGTAGCAGACCTGTGGTGTCAGTTTGGATGGCCTCCCAGGGGTGGCATAATACATGCTGCAGCCCCTGGTAGGCCTCTTAGGTACCTATGCCCTTGGTACATAGTATACCATATACTAGGGACTTATAAGGGCACTCCAGATTCCAATCAGAGATGTGCCTAAGGCACATGGAAACCTTTTTACAGAGAAAGCAGATAGACTGGGGTCCTGAATAGCAGGATCCCAGTCCAACTAAGTCATAAACCAGCAAAACACCATAAAAAAAGTGGGGGCAACCATATAGTCAGATTCCACCTTCCTACAGTCCATACATAAGTCGAAACCCTGTTCAGACAGCTGGGTAATAAAGGAAGCAGAGTAAATCTGTTTGGTGTTTGTTAATATATTTTTCTGTGCAGATATAGGTGCAACCTTATAATAGTGCGAGGTTGGGTCAGAAGTGTTAAACCCTGAAAAATATGAGAATTTCTGTGCAAATGTTTTTAAACTACCTTTCGGTGGTGTAGGGCAATGTTCCCACTGGTGGTATGTGAAAACATTTCTGGGTTTGCTAGATTTATGCAAGAAATGATGACCATAATGTTGGTAACAATACATTTTGTCAAAATCTGATGTGTCTTCTACCATTTCAGTGCTAGAAAATGCGGCAGATTGTTCCAAATCAGACAATAAGTTATTAACAGTTTCAAAATCCCAATCATCAGAAAATGTACTGGAGGTAATGATATCGTTCAATGAAATTTTAAACAAATGTGGAATTTTTAAAGGATCGGTCGGTCCAAATATATCATAATTCACTTTGTCCCACACTATACCATCCGGTATAGGAACTGCTGAAATGTTCATGAAGGACAAGTCTCTTTGTTCACGATGAGATGAAACATGAGGTTTTAAAATTAAGTTTACTTTTAACGTTGCAGAGCTCTGTTAAAGATAGGTTCCATTGATGAGCAAGTGGAAAGTGAATACTAATCCTAACCAGAAAAGAAAAAAGAAAATACCGGTGATTATCCATAGTTCTAGCCAAGGTGATACTAAATAAGTCCTTCTAAGAAAGTTAAAAAAGTCTTTGATCCGTTGTTTGCGTGAAATTTGGGCTGGCGTCGTTTCAGGTTCACCTGGATCCAATGAAAAGTTATCGAAGTCGATGAAATAGCCAGATGCAGAGTACTCCTAAACTGAGAAAAATCCTAACTTTAAGACTTTCGGTATTCACAGAAGGCATTTAGGAGTCCTAAAGTTAGGACTCCTAACTTTACTACTCCTAAACTGAGAAAAAGCCTAACTTTAAGACTTTCGGTATTCACAGAAGGCATTTAGGAGTCCTAAAGTTAGGACTACTAACTTCTGTGAATACCGAAATGAGTAAGTTCATTCTGTGAATACCAAAATGAGTAAGTGTATTCTGTGAATACCAAAAGTACTAACTTTACGTTTTTGACGTAAGTTAGTTCGTTGAATCAGGCCCCTGGTGATTAGAATCGTTCCAGGGGCAGTGGGTTTCACGTACTTAACCTTTAACGAAGGTGACACAGTACTGATCGCATACAAGTCACATCTTTACACTTCCGCAGAAATGCGCTTTTCATCTGTGGAGAAAGTTTTGACTGCAGTGCAAATGGCGATTCTAAAGGAACACGCACTGGCACAGGGAAAACGCATTCTGGTGGTAACACCATATCCTGCCCTGGAGGCAGTGACAAAAGCAAGTGTTCCGAACTCTAAAGCTTTGCACCCCCGTTGGATACAATGGGCAACATCTTTGACGTCTCCGGATGTCACTTTTATCTTTGATTCTTCTCTTCAGACTCAGGAGTTTTTACAGTATGAATTCGTTCATCCTCCTCCTCTGTCCTTGCTACCGCTTGAGGAATACGAGTGTATTATCTATACCGATGGTTCGGCACAACCGGCCACGGGTTCCAAGCATGCTTATTCAGCAGCATGTGCTATTGTTGCAGGTACCATGGTGAACGGTAAGTTCAAATCAACCGTAGTGCACACTCAGGCACTAGGAGACAGTACTGCACAATTGGCCGAGCTGCGCGCATTGGTGCTCGCACTTGAGTTCGCTAATCCGGATGTGACCACTCTTATTGTATGCGATTCTTACTACTGTGTTCAGTCTTACAATGACAATCTGTTCTTTTGGTCACAAAACGACTACAGAGATGCCAAAGGTAGCACAATTAATCATAAAATGCTTTGGGTTCGAGTGGCAGATTTGAAACAACATCTGCCACTCACACAGGTGATTCACACTCTTGGCCACCAGCGTGTGGGCGCACACACTGTTGGTAACGGTTTGGCGGATCAAGCTGCCAAATCAGCAGTAGCCACGTGCTCAGTCGCAGCAGTTACCAGATCCATGTCTAAAATAGATAATGATATTTTAGCAGCTATTGCTGCAACAAAGGAAGGTGCTAATTACCCTAGGGGTTTCCCTTCCAAATACTCTTATCAATTAGGTCCCGAACAGGCTCCTTACGTAAAAATTCCAGACGTTGGTGATCGGCTGATTCCCAACGCGGACCGCAGACTTTCCTTGATAACGGCCGCACACGAAGGCATGGCTTCGGCTCATGCTGGCGTGTCTGCGACGGTTTCCATCTTGCAGCAGCGCTACTGGTGGCGTGGTTTATACAAACAAACCCGTACTTATGTGCTTTCTTGTGACGTTTGTCAGCAGATTAAGCCTTCCATGGTTACACGGCCACCACAGACCCCGCTCTGCATTTCTAACAGACCTTTTGGGTGTGTTTACCTGGATCACTGCGGTCCATTTTCTTCAGACACTGCATATAAATACATCTTAGTTGCAGTTGATTCATGCAAACGTTTCATCTGGGTTTGGCCACAACGGAGTGCTGATGCTCGAAATGTCATAAGGGATTTGCGTGTCTTTGTGGGAATTTTCGCCTGTGGCCCCTTCCATTCTGACCAAGGTCCGGCGTTCGCCTCTAAGGCTTACAAGGACGCAATGGGTTCACTGGGGGTGCGGGTGAAATTTTCGTCTCCATATCGGCCTGAGGGCAACTCGATTGTTGAACGAATGAACCGTGACTTAAAGCAATACTTGACAGCAAGAGTCTTAGGTACTGGCAGGAACTGGCTGGCCCACTTGTATACCGTACAACGTGCACTTAATAATCTCCCTAGAAGACCTCTGGGTGGGCGGACCCCATACGAAATGCTCTTTGGCATACGAATGTTTGTGCCCGACCTTAATGGTCTAGACATGGCGGCGCAATCCGCCATCTTTGATGTAGATAACCATTCTACTATGTTACAGGACTTACAAGAAGCCCGAGACAAACTTGCAATCGCACATTTACCTTCAGCCACAGACGCTGCGCTGCAGATTCCGGTTGCCGGCTGGCTTCCGAAGATTGGAGATCTGGTTCGAGAGAAGGTGGAGAACAAAAAGAATTCGGCCCCTCTTATCGTGCACCAGTTCCAGTCCTTGGCTTGAAGGGAACTCGTACAGTCATCTTACCACCGCTTCCTGGTCGCAAAGAGAACAGATACATCTCAGTGGAAAATGTCAAGCTACAACATCTGGCCGATCCTGAATAGTGTTACACCAGCGGTCTCTTGTCCTGTCATTTCCCGGACAAATGTTTGTGGCCCTCCGGCCCGAACGGTCACTGATGTTGCTATCGAGATGGTAGATTTGCCTGATTGCTTACTCGACTACCCGGATTCCCCCTGCAACGAGGAGACTGAGTATACCTACCCCGCTAACGAGTCGGTGGCTCACCTACCAACAACGCCACTGAGCCCAACACGTTATTCATTTGACTTGGATTCCACCTCATCACTTGTCCCGTCCAAATTCAGTATTTTTGTATCCTGGTTCAGAGACAATTTTTTGATTCCCCCTGGACATACATCTGGTTGGTACTATTCCTGATTTTTCTGTTCATGTCCATTGGCTTTGTCACAGTGTTTTTTCTACTCATCAATGGTCACTATTTACCAGAACGCTCTGCAGTGTACTGTGTCGCTGGAACTTTGGCTCCACATTCTTCATCTCACATCATGAAGCGTGACCACACATATGTGAACATTTCAGCTTTTCCAGTCGCTGATGGCATCGTATGGGATGCAGTAAATTTCCAAATTCATGGACCAACCGAGATTATTAATGTACCAAATGTCCTCCGTGTTTCAATGGGTGATGTCGTTAAAAGTAATATTCATTCTGACGATTGGGATGTGCATGCAGTTGAATCATTATTTACTGATTTGAAATATTATGCTGCTTTTAATGCTGAGGATTTGTACATGAATTCTGCAAGTTATGCCGATTTGTATTGTTACCAGCATTGGGGCAACCACTTTGTCCATAAACCAAGTGCACTGCGTGTTCCTTTTAACTACACCCAATGGGAGCATTGTCCAACCCCTTTGCCAGGTAGCTCCCAGACTCTTAGAAATAAGTTTACTTACTTTACAGACTTTGATAGATCGAACCCTGGGTCCTATTATTTTAAATTAAACACTTCATCCACTCAGAAAATCATGTTGACCCACACCAAATTGCTATATTCGGGTTCCTTTTTGAGCGCCTTAGCTGTGGGTGGTTATGAGTACTGGAAGGACACTGTTGACTTGAAATCTATTTGGGGTTCCAAACCATTGCAGGTGCAAGGCACAGAAGCCTTGCACCGTGCTTGCCTTATCCCGGCCCAAATTTTATTTTTGAATAATACCATCTATCAAACTACGTGTTGGGGTTTGGCTACTTCCAAACAATTGAATGCACCTTCCATTCCTGTATTGTCATCCGCTCCCAACTCAAGCATGCATTTCAATATGTCCCTTGCAGCGGTGCAAGCTTTGTTTCAGAACAATTCGTTTAATGTCTCCACGTTTGTTCAGTCACCCTGGTTGGCTTGGCCGACGGCAGCAGACGCATGCCAGCTGCGTTTTCATGACTCAGCCCATGGGTACAAACAGGATAGGCCAGACCCGAGATTTTCTGACTCTCGTACTGTTACAACATATTCTGTTGGTAAATTGTGTAAACAGTGGTTGCAGCACTCTTCTTTAGATTCTGTAAAACAGCATTTGTCCCTGCTTCCAAGCAACATCAATCTGTCCGATTTTGTTCTGGGGCCTCATGGCCCTCGACCTAAGAGATTCATATATGAGACCTATAATGAACTCTGGAAGCTTTCGCAAATTGAAGCTGCTTCCCGTCTAAGGGAAATAGATCAGGCAAATTTGGAAAAGGTGCTTGCTGTTGTTGACAATAGTATTAATACCCTGTCTTCCCGCATTTACACGTTAGAGAATATTGTGTTCTCTGTTGTTGATATTGTACAAGATGATGTTTCTGTGTTATATCATGGTCAGAATCAATTGCGTTCAGTTATGCAGTTTGCATGGACTTTGCAGACCCTTAAGATGGGTAAAGTTCCTTGGCACTTTTTGAACACCTCTGCCTTATTCCTGCCTTTTAATTTAACTGACAAACAGCAGTTCATGTCCATGAAAGATGCAGCATACACTCTGTTACATATCGAGAAAATAGAGCCCTTACCATTCTCTGTGGCGGAATTGGATTCTGCCGTGTGGCTAGTGCATGGGGTTATCGCCTTGCCTTTTTCTTTATTTGAATTTAGTTTGTGCATGAAACATTATCCTGTGGGCCGTTTCCATCCCTTGGGCAGTGCCTTCCTGCATGAACTTTGGTCCCTGCCTTTCATGTATAAATGCCTGAGGGACGGGAAGGAAGTTTTTCTCACAGGGGAGTCATGCGATTCTACTGTGGGTCATTCCCTTGTTTGCAAGAACATTAAATTGCATGGAGCTTGTAACGTTTCGGCTCCGAATCTTGCTTGTGTTTTAAAGGGCATTCCTGCTCCTGCTATTTCTCCTACTTTCACTGTGCTTGCAAATGGTAGCTATCTGCTTCTGAATAATCAAGACTGCTGTGGCATGCTGGCCGGCATACCCTATATTGTTACAGTTTCACACAGGGTTGTCTGCTGCAAAAATGTGCTTTTTCCTCCCCCGCACGACATCATAGATAGTTCCATTTGGCCTTCCATTCCTACTTTGAAGGCGGATTTCAATAAATTGAGCAGAATAAAGGCACTATTATTGAACCAGGAGGTTATGCTCACATCCGCCCGGGAGACATTCATTCTCCAGGTGGCGAGTACCCACAGTGAAATACAGGCCCTTTTGAACACTAACCTCCCACAACATTTCGGTGAACTGATTCACCGTGTTTTTAATGCATCGCGCACCGAAGGTCTGGTGCACTTTTTAAAGTTGTGGGCTCTGGCCTTGTAACCTCCTTTCAAACTATCTTTGGTGTAATACCGGCTTTTATTCATTCCATTTTTTCCAGCGGCTTTGGCGGCTTTCCGTTGATCCTCGCCTTAGCGGCTGGTGTATTGCTTTTGGTCTGTTTACTACGCAATGGCTGCACCTCCTTGGGCCCTTCTCGACCCAGTCCGACTCCAGATGCTCCGTGAGCGCATCCTCGCTGGCTTCGGCATCCTGCCATTGGCGACACTGAGTGTGTCCTATAAACTTTCTTTTCGCTTTGCGTATTTCACTTGTGTGCAACCTGTGATGTCTTGCATCCGCTGTCCTTTCTCATGGACCATGGATTATTGCCTCTCCAATACGTCTCTGTCTCGACCGGATTTTGTCCGGCTGGTGGGTCCCTTAGAGGCCCATGAACGGGACTGTTCCGCTGCAGGCTACATGGCGCGTGCGGCTGCACTGGGGATTTTTGCACAATGGGATATCTGGGCGGCTGCTCAGAATCTCCTACATCAAAGTTATATTGAATACCACGCAAGTTGTCCCGCAATGCTGTTCGCTGCTCCCTCTTGCGAGGAACATGACTGCAGTTTTGATTTATTGGACTGGATGGCGTCGCTTTTTTCCGACGATTCCAACGATGTCCTCTTGGAAGGTGTGGCATTTTTCTGCACTTATACTCTGTTGGATTAGGATGGCCTTCGCTTTCCGCGACCTGCCTCGCTGGATTTTTTTTTTTTTTGTCCTACAATTTTTATTCCCTCTACCATTTGTTGTCCTTCATGGGGACTATTCCATACCGAACGTTTCTGTTCTGCTCCGTCTATTTGAACTCTATCTTCGTCCTATGTCTTTGCCAATGGACTGCCCAGGGGAGGGTGTCATGTGGTTTGTGGCCTCCTGGTCTGCCTTGCTACGTTGGCTTAGGCCTGGCTGCCATGATGCTTTTTTGCGCACATTACTCTGTGCCATTGTTTTTCCAGCCTCTGCTTCTGCCCGGCTATTTTAGAACTGTCTGCATTTCTGTCTTTCACCTTTTCTCCTGTTCCCTTTGGGTTACGTCTGCACAACATGTACAAGGTCGAAAAACAACGTCCCTTGTTCTTGCTGATCTGGCCAGTCCCTCGCACGTAGACATAACACTAAGTACAGCTGCCCTGGAGAAATTCGAGTGCTTTTAATATTGTGATTTCACGGTTAGAGACATTTGGAGAAAAACCTTTCCAGCGAGAAGAGCTGTGCTTGTCTGATGATGTAAACCTTGCATCTAGATATTGAGGTATGGGGGTTCGCTTGACAATGCCCAGAGGTCTTCTGTTTTTATAATAAACTAGCTACTAGCACGGGGAGGGTGGTATGGTCATTTAGCCCTATATCCACTGCTTTATGAAATGCTTTCCCCGTTCGTATTCTATGGAATTGTAACTATGCTGATTATATTATCCTTATGCATTATGCTGATAGTACTGGCACGTGTACTGTATCGTAGAGCACGGTAGTTGAAATAAACATTTTAAACTATACAGTGTCTCTTTTTACGCACGTTGTGGACAGGTATGAGTGAGTTATGAAAGGGTGTCCTTGCTCCCGCGAGTCCTGAGAGTGAGAGAGAGATACCGTGTTCTGGGTTGTCTAATCATTGGCAGCATCACTGCTCATGAGACGCTACAGCTAGTCGGATTGGGATTGTGGGTACTAAGGTTTATGGTTGGCTCACCACTATATTCCGAGGTCCTATTAGCCTGTGCATAGCTCTGTGTATGTGCAGAATCCCTACAACAATAGGTTTGATATCTGGAGTTTTGTAGTGGGTGCTGAGACATTGAACTTTGTCTTGGGTTAGTTTGTAGTAAATGAGTAGGGTACATGTGCTGTGAGTGTGTTACTCCAGTTGTGAATGGGGTAGGGTGGGTGCTGGTGCATGTACAATTAGGCAGCATTTCTGGCCCTAGTGTCAATCAGTCTCGAACAGGCTCAAACAGGCAATTGCCCTTGTCCTCTCTGCCCTTAGCCTCGACGCCCAGGCTTCGAAGCCCTGAGTCCTAAGCTTAATTAGCCCTAGTAATCAGGTGATCCCTTCAGCCAATGGGAACCCTAACCCTAACCAGCCACACCACTAGCCTTAAGCCCTAGAACCAATAGGAAAGCAATCACTTATAGCCAATCACAGCCCAAGTCCCAGCAGCCAATCATGCAGGAAACCCTAAACCTTACATCCAATAGAAAGCCTAGCCCCAGGAACCAATCAGAAACCCTAAACTTATCCACAAATCAGATAAGTAACGCTAAGCCCTACATCAATAAAATCACTGACCCAGGAACCAATCAGCACCCTCAAATACTCAACCAATGAGAACACTAACCCTAATCCAAAAGAAACACCAGCTACAGCCACCAATCAGTGCACACATGTAGCATCCAATAGCAGCATATATAAGGTGCCTGCAACCTCAAGCAATGTTTGCTGGGAAGGGGGATGGAGGCTGCTCCTCAATTCAGAATCTCCTAGGACACAGACAGGCTCAATCCACACTCTGGAGTTCTGCAGGTAAGGGCCTAGTAAAACTTCACATTTTAAACAAAACAAGTGACAAATGATGCAATCACAGGCAGGTAAAAACTTAAATTTGTAAACTGCAACAACCACAACCAAAATAGGTGAAAATGATGCAATCACGGGTAGAGGAAAATCGCTTTTAAATTTCAGGAAAGAGACAGCACAATGTCTGCCTTCTTACCAACTCTGGGCCTTGGTTCACTGCAATCTTGGGCACAGGGAAACTGCAGCTCACAAAATGGAGCTGAATGTTTTGGGGTTCACCCAACAAACCCTTAAGTTTCCTGGACAGGTGTGAGAGAAGGGCTCAGGGTTGCTTGGTAGCTAGGGAGCCAATCAGCAAAGCTCAGGCTGCTGGGCAGGGGGCTGGAAGCTGCTCCTCAATTCAAAATCTCCTAGGAGACAGACAGGCTCAATTCACACTCTGGAGTTCTGCAGGTAAGGGCCTAAAACCTTTGCCCTCCAACAATACTGCTTTTCCAACACTTGAAACAGCTCACTCTCCTAGCCAGAAAAGAGGGTTACAATCCCTTTCCAAACACAGTTTAGACAACTGACAGCAGATTACTGCAGTCTCAGAGCACCCTCTGTTCTGTCTCTGATGTACAATATATCTGTTTCTAAGGGGGGAAAGGAGGGGTTAATCTGGTTCACTCAGTTGCTAAGACAGAATGGGAGCTGGGGTGGATTGCTTAACACACAGGTCTGAGCACAGATCAAGTGAGAAACTAAGGGCAAAATCAGGTAGTCACAGGCAATTTTGCAAATACAGCAGATTTTGGACTGCAAAGTCCACAATGCAACAGGTAAAATGAGATATTCATGGGCAAGTAAAACTTCAAATTTTTGAACAAAACAAGTGACAAATGATGTAATCATGGGCAGGTAAAAACTTAAATTCGTAAACTGTAACAACCACAAGCAAAACATGTGAAACTTATGCAATCACGAGTCGAGGAGGAAAATCGCTTTTAAATTTCAGGAAAGAGACAACACAAAGTCTGCCTTCGTACGACCCCCTGGTCTGAGGTTCACAGCAATCTTGGGCACAAGAAAACTGCAGCTCACAAAATGGAGGTGCATGTTTTGGGGTTCACCCAACAAACCCTTGAGGGGCCTGGGCAGGTGTGAGAGGAGGGCTCAGGGTTGCTTGGGAGCTAGGGAGCCAATCAGCAAAGCTCAGACAAAATTGTCAATAGGCTTGGTGCTAAATTTAACATGGACACGGTAGGCACTCTTCTACCTGGAGGAGGACTACTGTTCTTCTTCAGAAGATAGGACTCTCTGGGTTACTTCCCTGCATTGTTGGTGTGAGGTAGTTGTTCAGGAACTTCAACGTTGAACAGGTTCTTGATATGGTTGTTGCCAAACCCTACAGTTACTTCTAAGATAATTTGAAATATTGATGAGGACACACTTCTCTCTTTCAAGGCCAAGGCTGCAGAGAAAGATGTATATTGGCAATTATTATTGTCACCAGGATATTTCTAGGAAACAGCTCAGGGCAAAACTATGAAATAATCATTGTCAACAGTTTTCCGAAAACAATTCTAAACTTTAGTAATGATAAATTCCTCTGACTTTGTATTGAATTTGTCTTGTAGTAAACGTCCATTGAGTCAAATTTGAAACATTTCAATATTCGAGTGAAGGTGGTAGCCCTGATGCCTTCCAGGACTAGGAGGGTTCCTTCATTCGAGGACTCATTTCGTGAAATCCACATCTGTCAAAGAAAGAGACGAAACAAGCCGAAAAACATGTCACAAATTTCAAATACAAAACCACTTATCGTCCAATCATAAATATACCGCAACTAAGTCAACTGAACATTAATGCCGTAACACGTTTGCAAATTTCCACAAAACGTACTATTAAACAGAATTCTGTAGTCAATAGAGATAAAAAAACCTATATATCTTAGATTAAATTATGGAACATATGTAATAAACGCTCCAATAAAAAAATATAGGAGGAGGAACAATGGGGATCAGCGATGGGTAATTTAATTTGCTTAAAATGGCATTGCTGATAGAAATAGGGCAAAACTGGCTGCAATGCCACTTGGGGGCCTATTTACAAGCGGTTTGCGTCACATTTGCACCATGTAATGTGGTACATACGCAAACGCAAATCTTAAGTTACATTTATGAAGCCATGCAAGGCCACCTTGCGTGGCCCTAAGTGGCTCCTTAAATCTGGAGTAAAGCAACTCAGGGCAAATCGCTGCACTGCCTTACTCTGCGCAAGGGAGGTGTTCCATGGGCATTGCATGGCTGTTCCCATGCCACTCCCATGGTTTTTGATGCACTTCCAGATTTACCAGAACGGGTAGACCGGGGAATGCAGAACACACACGAGCCCTCACGCGTAAACGGGGGACAGGATCATCCCAGCACCATGACTAGGCTTCATGGTGCGAGGATGATTCCCAATTATGAAGCATGCCACCTTTGGTGGGAGAGTAAACCGGTCTATTAAAGGGACGCCTCCTTACTAGCCAGCCATCCCTGTCGTCCTCTTTCTATTGATAGACCAGAGGGCTCGGTGTTCTATTACATTCGGGGTCTTAAAAATCTCCTCGGCTCCCCTTCTGTGTTTACAAGACCTGAGAATGCGCCAAAAAGATAAGCCTTCCCGGGAGAGGCTTAACGATGGGAAACATCTTTATTCCTCCTGGTTACTTCCCCTTTCTTGCAGCACACATAAAAAGAAGAATATGCCTCTCAGGATTGTTTTTGTGCCTGAAAGTGCTCCTTCCTGCACAAAAACAATCCTGCATGCAACGCAGGCACCCGCACAGCGGAAAAAACAGGAATGTGCTGTGTTGCCTTAAATACAGCACATTCCTGCCCTTTCCCTGTCACGCAGTGCAGCACAGCAAGGTGTGCTGCGCTGCACTATGTGACTTTTTCGGAAATAGGCCCCTTGGCTCCTACTAGCATGGTTGGTAAACAGTGAGTCAAAAAATCTTCAATTGTGAACATGCGCTTCGATTTACTGAAAGTTTGAACTGGTGACTGGCTGGTGACTCCTGACTACAGCTCGAGACTCTTAGGCGGCACTAACATGTTGTCTTGAAATAGTGCGATTCACTCTTTCTCACGAGTTTCAGGGAGACTCACACCCGATGTATTGCTCAATTTTTCGAATTGGTGAGCTGGGGAACAGTGAAGGGGTGGTGCCCGTTCATGTGAAATTGCCCACTCTGACTCTGCTCCCTTTAATAGAACCTCCTGCCTTTTTTTGCCTCCCTTACTGTATAACCCCAGTCACATTGCGCTCCATCAGTGTCAGAGGGTAACCACGAGATCGAGACAAATGAATACTAATTTGAACAGTTTGTGCAATGGCGCGTTTCCTGAGGTGACGTGAAAGATCTATCTGATGAAATCGATCGACCATTAATTAGGGAGTAAATATTGCAACTGAAAAAGTGACATAATCTGACGATGTATAAATGCGCCATGTTGGAAGTAATACGTTATGAGGGAATAAAAACATGGTTGGTCTGCACTGGCGTTTGCCTTATTAAAAGTGTTAAATGCTGAATACGAAATGCAATAGAATTTGGAATGCCTAAGGCTAGATACGATGATAGTAACTCAAAGTATAAAACTCACTTAAACCACCAACTCCAGAAAAAATAGCATAAACATGAAATAGTTACAGCAACAGCCTCGTTGGTAATGCTAAACAACAGCCAGTGAAATGAAAACGAAGATTCAAACTGATGAAATAAAAACAGCTTAAACCAACACATAACATGTATGGAGAAAAATAAAACAACCATACTCATTTATCATGATTGTTACATGACGAACTTTTCAATACATTTAAAGAAAGCACACAATCTCCACGTTGTCATTGAGACCTGCGGGGTGCATGCTGTTCAATTTTTTAATCCAAAATGTTTCCCCCTGCAAAAGAAATCTTAGATATCTTTAAAAAAATGTTTGGAGGGACTTTGCCAATGTTACATTTAAAAACGAAATGCAAGCTAATTTAAATATCAAATTAGGAAACACTCTGGAAATTGGATGAAGATCCCTCCATCATCTTCAAATTGGACAATAAAGGCAGAGGTTTAGTCGGCATGGGCATTGATTATTACAACCAAAAAGTATTGAAATACGTGAATGATCCCACTATTTATATTAAGCTGCAAAATGATCTGACCACTGAGTTCGCTACAATTGTGAAACATATGTTGGACTATGCATTAACTTCCGGAATAACTCAATGAAAAAGTGTAGGAATGCTTGTTTCCAATCTATTCACACAGACCACAAATATTTATTTTACCTAAGATACATAAGGACGGCAGAAATCCTCCATTTAAATTGATTGTTTCTATATTTGGTTTGTTACAGGAAAACCTAGGTTAATATATACAGATTACTTTTTACATTCTCTTGTCCAACAACAGACATTATAGTTGAAAGCCACAACCAACCTATTAAATAATCAGTGATGTAAGCAACCATGAACAGGAACCTTTAAGTACCATGGGCGCACATGCATGCAATACTTCCATACTACATCAATATGGGATAGATGTTTGGAATGATTTCCCTAAAAAATACACTGCAGGGTCAATCAAACTTTTCTTGCCAAGTTATGTAGTACACCCTACGTCATAGTTTTTTAAAAACTTTATTTAAAGCTTTTTTTCTTTTAACAGTCAGTCAAGCAATACAATATATATTGGTTGCCCTATTACAGTTTCAGAAACAAACATGTAGCAAACCATATATTGTGGACAGAAATACACTCCCGGGGCCTGATTCACAGAACTAACTTACGTCAAAAACGTAAAGTTAGTACTTTTTGGTATTCACAGAATACACTTACTCATTTTGGTATTCACAGAATGAACTTACTCATTTCGGTATTCACAGAAGTTAGTAGTCCTAACTTTAGGACTCCTAAATGCCTTCTGTGAATACCGAAAGTCTTAAAGTTAGGATTTTTCTCAGTTTAGGAGTAGTAAAGTTAGGACTCCTAACTTTAGGACTCCAAAATGCCTTCTGTGAATACCGAAAGTCTTGAAGTTAGGATTTTTCTCAGTTTAGGAGTAGTAAAGTTAGGACTCCTAACTTTAGGACTCTTAAATGCCTTCTGTGAATACCAAAAGTCTTGAAGTTAGGATTTTTCTCAGTTTAGGAGTTGTAAAGTTAGGACTCCTAACTTTACTACTCCTAAACTGAGAAAAATCCTAACTTTAAGACTTTCGGTATTCACAGAAGGCATTTAGGAGTCCTAAAGTTAGGACTACTAACTTCTGTGAATACCGAAATGAGTAAGTTCATTCTGTGAATACCAAAATGAGTAAGTGTATTCTGTGAATACTAAAAGTACTAACTTTACGTTTTTGACGTAAGTTAGTTCTGTGAATCAGGCCCCCGGGTCCTAGGTCCCCCCAACGTCATATTGCATGCCTCAAACTACTCTTGCACTTTATACAGTTTGCCAATTTAACATTGTAGCGCTTCATTTAAATTCTTTAATCACTCACAGGCGCATTAGTCATGCCCTCTCCTCCATCGTCCAATCCTGTTGCCTGAGGGTCTACTGTGTTCTCTTCCACCGCTGCCCTCTTTATCATGTATTCCCTGTATGGGCCCCATATATCCTTAGGTATACTTCTTTCTGGGATGAGGGCATTGTAGTTATCTGAGTGTGTAGAGCAGTGTGCTAAATCAGCAAGCCAATCTGTAGCCTTCGGTGGTGGGCCTCGCAACCATCTCATTGCTATTCTCCGTTTGGCCAGTAGGAGGCAAATAGCTGCCAGTTTACATCCCGATTTATGTATATCTTACCCCAGTAATGCAACCAGCGGTGTCTCTGGGATTGGGAGTGCAAGCATCTGTGTTAATATACCATATACGTCCTTCCAGAAGTCCCGTACCCCTGGGCAATCCCACGCCAAATGTGTGAACCCCGCATTCGCCGTCCTGCACCTCTGGCATCTATCATTATCAAGTAAGCCATACTTATGTAGTCTGGCGGGTGTATAATATAACCTATGAAGATATTTATAATGTATAAGCTTTTGCCTCCCATTTTGAGAAATAGATTTTGTGTTAGCATAGCATATAGCCCACTGCGCGTCTGTGATTTCCACACCCAAGTCAACTTGCCATTCCATTTGTGTTTTTAATGGGGAAGCTGCATGAGTAGCTTGGTTAAGTGCATATAGTGCCGTGACGCCTCTTTGCGGGGAAGTAGCCTGCATTAAGTAAGTTAGTGTTTTCCATTCCTGTGGTTCCACCAGCCCGTCCCTCAGAAACTCACGCATAGCTTGCCGCATTCTGTCATAATTGTATGTGTCTAGGGCGGTGGTTTGAGAATCATGAGCCAGCACTTGCTCCCACTTATTCATTAGTCCCTCGTAAAAAGAAATCCCCCATTTGTTCGACTTTTAATTTGTGGAGTGTTTACTTAACCACCCTTTCATCTCCCATAGGCAACCAGCCGCACCACTCTATGGGCCATTTAGGTGTGTACATAAGTTTAATACTCTGCGACCTAGCCACGTCTTGCAGTTGAGTCCTGGTGCAGGCTATCAGGTCTATTATAGGTGGGGTGTCCCTGGCACCCTCCATCAACACTCCCGGCAGTGGCCTGGGTTTAACAGCATTTCGTTCAATATGCAATTGAGGTAAATCCCAGGGTCCATGTATCCAATAATCGGTGTGCAACACCTGGGCTGCCCTGTAATACCTTTCTAGGTCCGGGGCATATAGGCCCCCGTCCGCGTATGGTTTTATGAGAGTATCCCATTGAACTCTCGGGTTCTTCCCTGCCCAAGCTAGGTGTATCATTTGGGTTCTAATGTTTTGAAAAAATGACTTTGGTAGTATGATGGGGATATTAGCAAACAAGAACAGAAAGCGAGGCAGTACTATCATTTTCATTATAGTTATGCGACCCAATAGGGACAATGGGAGCCTTATCCACTTGTCGATGGACTCTTTTAGTTTCTGTGTTGCTGGGCCATAATTTTCCCGGACTATTATGTCAGGGTCTGTGTGTACCTGTATCCCCAAGTATTGCACCGCTTCCGTAGTCCATTCAATGGGGTAGTCTGTATCACCCTGTGTCGTTGACGGGGTAAGGGGGAACATTATAGATTTATGCCAATTAATCTTTAGGCCAGAATATTGTCCAAATAGTGTCACCTCCTTTAACAGTGGGTGCAAATTTTGTTCTGGATTATGTATATATAACAACATATCATCTGCATAAGCAGCTATGACTAAGTAATACTGTGGGGATCGAATCCCCCTATGCGCATGGTATTCCCGCATGACGCACATCAGTGGCTCCACCACTAAGGCGTATAATAGTGGTGAGAGTGGGCATCCCTGTCTGGTACCTCTTGTGATTGCAACCACCAGGGAAAGAACTCCATTTATCCGGACACGGGCTATGGTATTGGCATATAGCACCTGAATAAATTTGAGGAAGACATCTCCTACACACACTCTGTTGAGGACTGCATAGAGAAAACGCCATTCTACGGAATCGAAAGCCTTCTCTGTATCTATAAAGACAGCTGCTGCCTTTATCTTGTTGTCTATGCAAGCTATGGAGTAAAAAAAAGATCTTAGGTTACATGTAAGGGAGCGGCCCGGGACAAACCCAGTCTGCTCAGGTCCAATCAGTTTTGGTAACAGTGGGGCCAGTCTATTCGCTAGGATCTTGGCATTCAGTTTAGCATCTGTGTGGAGCAGGGACAGAGGCCTATATGAGGCACAGTGATCTGGTTGCTTCCCAGGCTTGAGGATAGTAATCAAAATAGCCTCTCTCATGGTTGGTGGCATAGTACCATCCTTTGACATTTCCTTGAACAGGTTCATCAGATGTGGAACAAGTCTGTCCTGATATGCTTTATAGAAGGCCACAGTCAGACCATCAGAACCTGGCACTTTGTCATTCGGCATATCTTTTAATGCAGCTATTATTTCCGTCAGGCGAAGAGGTTCCATTAATCTTTCCCTGTCTGCGTTTTCAAGCCATTTCATTGTAATATGGGCAAGGTATTCCTCATCTGACTCATCTATGTCGGGTTCTCGTGTGGCATATAGTGTTCTGTAATAGTCCCCGAAGACCTCCACTATTTGGGATGTCTTCCGAACTAGGTCGCCGGCAGCAGTGCGTATCTGCGTTATCTCATTTTCTTCCCTAGGAGGCCGTGTAAGTTTAGCGAGAGTCAAGCTGGGCCTTTCCGCTTCTGCGTATGTCCGTGCTGTTGCATATTTACCGAGGTGTTTAACTTCCATGGCTGCAAGCTCATTGTATTCATCTATCTGCTCTTGTATTTGCGCTAGTACATTTGGGCCCCCTCCCTCTCGTAGCTGCTTATCTAGGGTGTCTAAAGTCTTTTCTACCCTCTGCAATTGTGTTCGAATCACCTTAAGGACTCCAGCATGCTTTGCTATAGTCATGCCCCTAATATAGACTTTAAATGTCTCCCAAATAGTGCACATCTTGGGCACACTGCCTAGGTTCGTAGCAAAGAATTTGTCTACTGCATCTCCCAGCTCTTTGCGGGACACAGGGTCCAGCAAGGAGTATTGTGGAAATCGCCACGAACACTCCCTCCACTGTAGGTCGTCCACAGCCATGCTGATCATGACTGGCGAGTGATCTGAAAATGTACGTGCCATGTGGGAGCAATCAATAATGCTAGACATGATCTCTCATGATGCAAACCAATAATCTATTCTAGTGTGGGTGTCATGCACTGTAGAATAATGCGTATAGTCCCTGCTCTAGGGTGCTCTAGTTCTCCAAACGTCCACCGAATCCTCCGCTTCTGCAATTGCTGCTATGGTTCTAGCTGCTTGGAGGGGCGTCTCTGAGGCCCTTTAAACCTATCTAATTCTGGATCTTGCGTGCAGTTGAAATCCCCACCCTATAATTGGTGCATATGTGAGTATGGCGCAATTTTAGCATGTAAAGCATGATAACATTGGGGGTCATCATGAGTTGGACCATATACACCAACCAGTAACATCTCAAAATTCTCTTTATAGCATCTGGCTATGACAAACTTGCCACCTTTATCAATTTCGATTTCTTTTAGCCTCAGTCCAGAGTTCCTGCCCTTACACCAGCACCCCTCTTACGTGTGACGTAAACCCGGACGCTATGCATGTCCCTCTCATTCTCCCGGGAGTTAACACACCTGTGCTCTACGGAAGATGTGTCTCCTGAAGTATAGCCACATCTATGCGATGTCGTTCTAAATAGGCAACTATTTTACGTATTTTCCTATGGTCATTAAGAACTCTGACGTTCCATGTCAGGAACTTTACGTGATTGCGGGCATTAGTGCCTTGAGCATCAGCCACTTCCTGGTTTTCTGCCCCTATGCTTGACATCCACTTTTCGTAACGTTCCTTCTGAACTGCACTTACACTTATAATAATTACAGCTTCTGCTTGCTGACAAACTTTTTACCCTAACGCCATAGCCGATTCCCTTTGGCTTGGCTGAACTTCAGATATTTAACCCTACCCTCCCCATTCCAAACATAGCACCCAGTGTGGATTACACTTGAGGGCGGTGGATGCCTTCCACCAGACATCTCCCAGTGACCTGTTATGCCCAGTTTATCTCACATTCCAGACACTCTGCTACTTATTTCTAGCTCCTGTAACCAACTACAAAGTGCGCCGCTGCTGCGCCTAACATCTCCTGTTATCTTACAGTGACATAATGACCGTTACTATAAACTTTTCAATGCTGTCCAATGCCTATATTACATTCTGATTACCCTCTGTTTAGTCATGGGCCCCTTTACATTATAATACGGCATATTTCTGAATTATTGTGCCGTCACCATCTCACTTTGTTCATCAGCGTTGTTTTCCACCGTCATCTGAGCTGCTTTCTTCTGTAGCTCCTTACTGCGCTTTTTAAGTTCCTGTTGCAGTGCCTGCGGATCGTCATTTATTTTGGTCTTACCATCCAGCGTAACATGCAATCTGGCGGGGTATAACATGGAGCATTCTACATGCAGTTCGCGGAGTTTCCATTTCATAGGCGCAAATTGCCTTCGCGCCTCTTGGACCAGCGGCGTAAAATCAGGGAACAGGGCAAGCTCCGATCCTTCGTATTTCAGTACACGTAGCTCCCCTGCTTTCCGCAAGGCAGCATTCCTGTCTCGGTAGTTCAGCAATCTTGCCACTAATGGCCTCGGAGGAGCCCCAGGGGCGGCCTGGGGGCCAACGAACGATCATCGCGTTCTACCACAAATACAGTTGAGAATGTTTCACGGCCCAGCATAGTCACTAGCAACTGTTCTACAAACAACTCCATATTCCCAGTCTCTGTGGATTCCAGCAGACCCAGTATTCGCACATTGTTGCGCCTTGAGCGCGCTTCCAAGTCTTCGGCCTTTTCACGCAACACAGCGATCGCTTTCCCCATCTGGCTCTGCGCGGTACCAGCTTCCGCCTGCAAGTCCTCCGCTTCCGACACTCTGCGCTCCACCATATCCAATCTCTCAGCATGTTTATCTACTCTCTCTAACATGCTATCCATTCTAAATGCCAGTGAATCTATTTTCCCATCTATGGAGGTCAGACTCTGTTGCATGGCAGCCAATATATGCTTAAGGTCCTCACCTGGCACAGTAGTTGCGTTCTCTTGTTTCGCCATAGTGGAATCTGTGTCCTCGCCGTGCGTGCCTGCCGTTTTCCGCTTCTCAAAGTTTAGTTTGGGTTGCGCCTTGTCGGTTTTCCCCATGTTGTAGGTCCGAGCGCTTCTTCGCTAATATTAAGTCTCCATCAGCTAGCCTCTTCAGCGGACCTCCCGGGCAGCGCCTTCACTTGTACTGTGTGGGCCTAGGCAAAAGCAACACTGAGACCGGATGCTGTTTGAGCTGGTTTATTGTATTGAAAGACAGGTGTACTATTGCTATTGTCCGAACGTTCTTCTGTCATACGGTGGCTCTTTAAGGTTGAGTCCTTCGCAGATCCGTGGAAGGTAGGCGTTCCTCAGAAAGACAAAAAAAAGAAAAGCTACGTAAAAGCACTGTCCGGTTGGACTTGTAGTGTAAGGGATAAGGAGTGGGGGGGATATCACCTGTTGTCCGTCACCAGTGAGTTTGCCTGCATGCGTCGCCCTGTAAGACTGGGGTACTCCTGACGCGCACCGTTACATAGGAATCAGTCTATTTTGGACACTCAGGGGGAGCTTGTGTCCCGAAGCTGGCTACCGGCTCCGGTTCCTTTCCCCAGAACAGCTCTGAGGCGCGTACGTACCTCAGAAAGCCACGCTCCTCCGGGAACGTGGCTGGCCAACTCGCGGCGCCGGATGGGGTCCGGCTCCCTCTCTTCTTCCGATGCAAGAAGCTTCGCTCTCATCTCTGCTGGGCCTCGGGATTCTGTCTTCGGTAGCTAATCGCGTTCTTTTCTCCCTCCGGTCCTGGCGCTTGTCTGTTCCTCCAGTTGGACTCTGATCACAGAGTCTGGCGTCTCGGCCTCCTCTCGACGGGGGCAGTTCCAATTCAAGGGGTTTGCAGTCATAAGACCGGAGTCCATCGGTGCATATGACCAGATCACATGGGTCGATGGAGAGTCCCGAAGCTCCAGATCCTTAAAGGTGCCGTGTAGGTCTTGCGCGTAGGACTCCGGGGGGGACTGGAAACAGAGGAGAGGAGATATGTAAGGGGGAAACAGCTCGACATCATGCTACTCAGGCAGGGCTTGGTTGGGCACCTCGTGACATACTGTTCCCTCACTCCACCACTACCAATGCAAAGAGACCTGCGTCTCGTTTAGTGGGGGCTGTCAACGTTATGTGCTAGGCCCTTAGTCAGGGGGCGAGTTTCCACGCACTCACTGCAGCCGGGTTCTGCTCTACACGTACTTTTCTGCCACTCAGCCTCAGTGAGACTTCTCCTATGCACCTTGGGTATTTCTCTGCCAGAGCAGGCCCAGTGATCACCGGACAAAATCAATGCGCCACAACCTGTCTCTGCTTATTTACCTCAGTAGTGCAGCCCAGCGCGACGTGTTATCCTTGTCAGGCAAAGCTCAGCCATGCATCTACAGCCATGCCATCCCGCATATCTATGTATTATAGTTTTGCTTACTGTGTCTCTTTTTTAGGGCCTGCAGCCATACGCAGTATAAATCCTGCCTAGGTTCAGCCTCCCAGCCCTGCGCGCTCACGATCGCAGGCGGGTGGGCCTTCCGCTACTCTTCACAGCTCACCGCTCCTGTGCCGTGTTGTGGCCCCCTCAGTTGCAGGGATCTCCTCTGGGGGGCAGGCGCACCTCACCGCTAGTCACTCGCGGCTCTCCGGTGCAGCGGTCATGGCTTCGCGTATCGGCTCACTCAGAGGCCACACCTCGGAGCCGCACCAGGCTGCGTATGTTCGCCAGCTGCTTACAGGACCTGCCCCTGCTCAATCACGGGCAGCGCTACCTTCTCCGAATGCGCTGCATCAGGCGGTTACGTGCGGCTCAGTTTACACGATTTTCATCTGGATATCGTTTACTCCGCGGCCATCTTGGGTCTAGGCAAGCTCTGCCCCCCCACCCTATGTCATAGATATTTTGAATAAAATGGAGACTATTCCTTGCAATCTAAAGGGGCTTTCTGATGCTATTTTGTTTATCAGCAGTGGGTTTCACCCATAGGGCAGAGGAGCGTCGCCCCCTGCTGTGAGCACAGCAGTAAACACAGATGATTAAAATGGTTATTATTATTCTATTATTCTGTGTGCCACTGGCCCGCGCTGTTGAAATGTGAGTGTGAGGGTGGGGGCAGGGCAGATTCCTGCGGATTGCAGTATGACTGCACCAGTGCTCAGTGCTCGTGTCAGATTGGCCAGCTCTCTACAGCCATCCTATCTGACATGCGCACTTAAGACACAGCAATCCCAGAGCTGTAAAAAAGCCAGTGGATTGCAGGCACAGTCCTCTAGCATCAAAATGAGCGCTGGGGTAGTCTGCTCCAAGCATTCCTGGAGCTGATTAGATGGATTCACGTGCAGGAAGTCAATCACCTTCCTTCCCTTTCCTCTATCTCAGGAGGTAAGAGTGCTTCAGCATTTAGGTGTATTTTGAGGCTCTCCACCAATGTTTATAATGTTGCCAGCCGCCCCTGACACACACAACGCTACATAACAGCTCCACCCCGCCGTACTCAAGCCACATGTCATAAGGTTTATAGCCTCAATGTGTTTTTGCCTTGTGGAATGTTTTACATTCAGAAAGATCTTGTGTATTTTAACGCAGCAGGGAATGTTACCTCAGCGTCGCACAGAGGCCTTCCACGCAGGGGCGGGAATTGGAGCCCACACTCTAATTACTTCTATAGATGGGGTAGCTCTCCCCCTCCTCACCTAATGATGTGCAGTTGTTGAATTTATAAACACAGGCTCAGTCATGAAGCCCTGTCGAACAAGAAAACGGGTGTGCTAATTGATGTGACGGCCTTGGCCCATTAGTGACGTACGGCTTTGTAGCAGCAGTGGTAGTTTAACCTCAGCCCCTGTGCTCAAAACATTTGGATTGGGGATAAGGAGGTGCTGTGCGGTGAAGGAGTTGTTTCAGCTTCCGCTGCTAAATCACTGTCTGTTTACAAATTTTAATATGTTAAAGCAGTGGCAGACTGATCATGATAAATATCGGGTGATTTCAAGACAGGAAACTGTCTGCCCTCACAAGGAATTCACCAGACACTTCTATCACGGTGCTCACTTTCAATGCATTGTGGGAAATTCACTAGTCTCTTGTTATTCTTTCTCGGACCCAGCCCCGGGGTTGCCCAAGGCAGGGCCAGACTGGAAACCAAAAGATGCTGGAGAAACTGAGTGAGGCAACAGCAGCCCCTCGCTCTCTCAAAACCGACCACCAAAGGCTTCAGCCCTCCCGTGAAATGCTTGTGGAAAACAAACGAGCTGCCGGGGACTAGCCACCATGAAACTCATCCAACTGCCAGCAGCAGTGTTATCATTTACATGATTACTGTAAGCAAGCCGCAGAGTTTTGGTCATTGTCATTAGAAATCAATTGTGCATCATCTTGGGAGGAACGAGTGGGGAGGAACACCCCTTGGCTATCCCTTGCGAATCACAAGGGTTCGCAATGTGTGCCTTGTAATTCGCAGGGGCTAGTCTGACCTGGAAGGGCTTTGGTCAAGCTGGTCTGTGGATATTGATGCTGATTTCTTATAGCAGGTGTGTTGTGTATTTGTTATGGTAATGTTCCTCTGGTTAATAATGAATTCTCTAAGGAGAGTATTGACCATGATAGGGTTCCTGTGAGCAGTGGTTAACGGGATCAGGTAGAGTGGCTGCGTCATCTCAGGTCTATGTGAGAGTGCAGGCACTACCTTCAGGTTTTATTTATTTATTTAAAGGTTTTTATAGAGCCAGACATTCATCCCCACAGGGATATCACGGTGCTAGTAACTAACTTTTGTTTTCAGCAGAGTGAGGGTTCAAGTCAGAACTATTCGGGCAATGAATCACATCACAGACCGATGGGGTTAAAAGGTCGCTTTTATTTCAGCAACAACAAACTCAATACAATAATGTAATCAATGAACTTGTATGTAACCCCTCACCCATGAAAATATCCCCATATCGATCCCACAATGAATTTTCCCCCATATCGATCCCCCATGAATTTTCCCCCATATCGATCCCCCATGAATTTTCCCCCATATTGGTCCCCCATGAAATTTCCCCCATGTTGATCCCCCATGAATTTTTTCCCCCATATTGATCCCCAATTTTCCCCCACCTTGAACCTCGACCCCAACCCCTTAGTTTGTCCCCCTTCCTACCTCCTACCTCCTGCCTCATTCCTCTGTTTTCCCTCTGTCCTAAGCTATTCTGCCTGCCCCAACCCTTCCTGCCTGCCTCAATCCCGTCCAAATCTGCCACCAGGAAAAAAACCCTGTAAAGGCATTTTTTCCTGTCCCCCCCTCCCCCAATTTTATGCTTAGAAATGGAACAGAAAATGCTATGCGATCTAGCAAGCATAAATAAAATCCGTAACTCAGCTTGTGAAAGAACCAAAACTTTAATGAGAAAAAACTTCTCAATAAATACCAGAAAGCTCGAACCCAATCCCCCAGAAAGGAAAGCCGCTTATGCAATCCTTCAACCCCACGGATGCAAGCCCAAATGTAAGATAATTTGTCCTTAATATTCACAATGTATAGTTCGTTCGCAATGAAAGACAAATGATCCCCATCCGGTCTGAAAAATTGAAAATCGTCTTTACCAATGAGCAGTAAAACCTTAGGTGATGGCTTAGAAGAAGCCAATTCGTATAAACTGGGCAACAGCTGACCCCAACGCATACCACTCTTACCAAACCAGAAAATGTCAGTGTCCTCAAAACTAAAACCCAAATTTGAACCATAGTGGCTTCTCTCAGCTTGTTTGGCCGCCCATCTCACGAATGAGTGTCCAACGATCCAGACTCTCGCCATGGATGCCGGTGAAGAGATTTGAGGACCTAGAAAGAAATAAATGTTAGCAAGAACAAAATGATGTCTAAAAGTCATTCAAATCTCTAACATATTTTAAACAGCAATTTGATGTCCAACGGCCTAATCTTCGCAGCTGCTGTAAGGAAAAACCCCTCCTGACAGCTTCTGAAGCAGCTCCTATTCTAAAAGAATGAGTACCAAATTCTAAGGGGTTAAGACCTAATAAAAGCAAAGATTTCCTCAGGACCGCTAGAAGCTGTGAAGCGGTTAATGCAGATCTATCCTGATGCTGAAAGATAAAATTATTATTTGGATAACTTTCAAACTCTTTAAATGTTAACTAAGCAGACCATGGGCATAGCGGACCGCCAAGCTTCCGCAACACCACAGTAGCCCCTTTACCTCTTTGGTCCGTTTTGGATGATTCTAAATGAATACTTAATGAATTTGGTGAGGTTGACACGTTGGAATACTTTAGCCCTTGAATAAACGATTTACCTAACAGCTCAGATATCCTAAAAGCCCCAAAGAATAACCCTAACATACAAAGTATAAAACAATGCAGCTTCAAATTTGGAATAACAAAGTGTGGGCAGAGTTGGTAGAATTCCCCCAATAAGGAAAAAGATATAGGTTTGCGCAGAACTGTTCCACGTCTCTTTACCTTGGACCAACCTAGCAAAATTCTCCTTCCCAACTCGCCCAAAAAGGGGTCATAACCCCAAAAACACTTACCATAGTAGAAAATGCCTGAAAGCTTCCCCGCAATGGTGGTAGCGGCTATATTCTTGTCAATGTTGCTCAGAACAAAACGCAGAATGTCATCGTTACGTAGTAAAGAGCCTATTTGATCATTGTTACGAAAAGCCGCACCTGACTGGAGAAATTCCGCCCATGCCCTTCTGTAAGCTAAACGTGTGCTGATAGCAAGAGAGTGCTCCACCAACATCTTTATCTTCAGTCCACTAGAAACCATACTTCGTGAGGAATTTGAGTCTTTTCTAGATCTGCCTTGGGTGCCAAACCACGGAATCTCTGCCACTGAGAACGAGATAACGCATCTGCTATATTATTGTCCAGACCAGGAATATGCTTCAGTCTAAAAGTTATATTCAACATTAAGCAACCTAGCATAAATCTCTGCAACAGTTTAAGCAGGCGTTTCTCTTTTGCCTTCTGACCGCTAACCAAATCAACGACAGTTTTATTGTCGACATGAAAGAGCACAGACTTGTTAGCCAAAAACTTGCCCCAAACTGTCAAAGCTACTATCAAGGGAAAGAATTCAAAGAATGCAATACTGCGCTTCTCATCCACCCACTTCCGATGCCATGGTTCCGCGCACCATTTTCCGTCCCAGAAAAGTCCAAAACCGTTAGCTCCTGACGCATCGGAAAAAATTTGAATTGACCATACAAAGTGTTCATCCAAAGACCTGATAGGAACAGCATTGAAGCTTTTAAGAAACATCAGCCAGACCTCAAAATCTGATCTCATGGATAGAGACACTCTAACCCTGTGATGAGGTAAGGACGCACCAGTCATAGCAAAGCCCAATCTCCGGCAGAAAGATCTCCCAGCTTTTACTACTCTGCAAGCAAAGTTTAGGTGCCCTAATAAACGCTGCATCTCGAACAGAGTGAGTTTTGGTAACATCTTAGCATGATCCAAAAACTTTACAATTTCCTGCACCTTAACAACAGGCAACCTGGCTTCCATTTTCACTGTATCAATCTCAATACCTAGAAATATGAGACATGTTTCCGGCCCTTCAGTCTTCTCTTTTGCCAGCGGCACACCCAATTCTTGCATCAAGGCTTGGAAAAATTGGAGTGCCTTACCGCACTGTTGTGATCCCCTTGGGCCAACAAAAAGAAATTCGTCCAGGTAATGAGACACTTGCATGTGACCTGACCTGAATGAGAAAATCCATTGTAAGAAGGAGATAAAGTCTTCGAAAAGCTGACAAGAGACTGCACAACCCATAGGTAACACTTTGTCAACAAAGAAATGTCCTTGAAAATGTATACCAAGTAATTCAAAGTCTTGGGGAAGAACTGGAATTAACCTAAAAGCGGATTTAATATCACATTTGGCTAACTCCGCTCCTGAGCCGGCCTTCTTCACCAGATCAAGAGCTACAGCCACTGAGGCGAACTGCACTACTGTGTCTTCTTTGGCGATAAAATCATTCACTGACAAACCTTGTGGCCAGGATAAGTGTTGTATCATGCAAAATTCTCCTTGAGACTTTTTAGGAACCACTCCTAAAGGAGAAATGATAAGATTGGGAAGGGGCCAAGAAAGGAAGGGGCCGGCTATCCTACCTTCAGCAATTTCAGAATGTAATTTGTGAGCAATGACCTGTGGGAATTGCTTTGCAGATTTTAAATTTTGGGCAAACCTGCGTTGCCTGGGACCCTGATAACCAAGCTTAAAGCCCTCCTTAAACCCCCACTCCAACTTTAAAGCTTTCTCCCTGCGAGGGTAAAACTGAAGCCAATAACAGAGCTTGGGAATATTAATTGGTGTAACTGCTTTTGAAGTAATGCTGGAATGGGGCGCCTCTCCCTCTACCTTGACCGGCAGAGAAGCTGGATGTCTGTTCGCTAAAATATTGCAAAATGGCGTGTTTTCCGCCTCATTTAGAACATCCGTGCCTGTATTTACATGGATTCTTCTGGCAGAAACCCTTGTTAAAATTCCAGCAGACTCCTTTAGCGAAAGCTGAGGATTTAGCCCAAGTGCCCACCCCTCACGGAGTGGGTCTGTTAAGAAAGGGCCAGGGAGCAATAGCAAGCCCACTGGCGGTATGCATCGTAGGGGGAGGCCTCTGGGGATACATCCATTGCACCCATAATTCATTATCCACTTCGCCCCAAGGTTTCTCTGGAACTAGCACTAGACGGGCTCTGAACTCTTCGTCATAATGTAGCCAGGCAAAACCTCCAAATTCTGCCTGAGCCTTTCTAATTGTATCCAAGTATTTGAAAATTGAAACCGAACGATCAGGAAACTTTTCGCAGTAAACACTTGCAAAAATCAGAGAAGCTGAGGTCCAGGAATACATGTTAGTGGGAACCCTGGGCCTTTTCGCTAGCTCCCAAGCCTCCTCCCTAGAACCTTCCTTGGATTGGATCTCCCTATGCAGTAACTTGAAAACATCCACAAATTCTCCATTCCAAATTTTTTCTTTAGTATGCTTATTAAGATGTGAAACCAGTGGCATGGACAGCCCCATGTAGGGAAGTCGTTTTAAACCTATGGTTTTGTCCTTACCATCCTTCTCCCCTTGAGAATTTGTGCTAGATGCGAACACTTTGTCTTGAACTGTATCAGGTTTATGAGAGATTACAGTCTGCAACCTTGAAGGAGACTCACAACGGCAACAAACCTTAGCATCTGCGGCCTTACCGACAACTGCGTCTGCTTTACGTTTCCTAAAATTTGACTTAGCATGACTATCAATGATCGGCTCACCTGCTTGACAGGGCTTGTCCAGCGTTGAACGCCTTTTCGTATTGGTGCCCTCAGATGCCTTGGAAAACCGCTCTAGCTCCTTCCAACTCCTTTCAGATTCTTTCATCTCCAAATATTAGCTCGGGAAATCTTGTTAGTAATCCCCCCTGTTTGGAGAGAAAAAGGCTGTTAGAAAATTCATCCTGGCTAGCAAACTCACCCTCTTCCAATTCAGATAACTCATTGTCACCATTAGCATGAACCCCCTGTCGAGCCCCACTGCAAGATGGTTGAGCTCCATCACCCACACCACCATCAAATTTTCTCCAGTTCACCGCTTTTTGAACTGAGAAAGTCTATGGTCAGGTAACGGTATTGGGAAGATTGCTTCAGAATTTTTAGCTTGGTTGCGATGAGGTGAACAGGACGCTTGAAACCTGCTCAACGGCGGTTCACTGCACCTGATGCCATTCTGCAGCCTCAACATAGCGTTGGCCTGCAAGTCGCCATTACTTGCAGACATGGGGGTTCCTTAATTTGGCCAGGCACCGCAGAGCTACCCCTATCCTCATTATCAATCCACACCCATCTACCCGCCCTAGGAAGCTCACTACTTGCCCTGACAGAAAAAACATCTACGCCACCAACCTCATAAGCTGAAGAACTAGCCTTAGCCGTCAGATTTACAGGCAAACCCAAACAGTTTAAATCAGAATTTACCGCAGAATGACTACTTGGACAAGCCTTTGAGGAGACACCAGTTGATAAAACCGCACTATTCAATGATAAATTGCTAGTATCAGAAAAATGACAGGCGAAAGGGGCCTCTCGCAAGAACCGGAAACCCCAGCCTTAGTCAAATGAAATTTAGTTCCAAAAATAGGAATGTCATGTCTGGTAGCCACAGTGGAGGAAAAATCATCCTGAACACCACCAAAACTGTTTAAATGTAATTCGCCACTAGATGGCGCCAACGCCTCACTGTCAGCCAAAGCAACTCCCTCAGAAATTCTAGATATCCCTTTAGGGAGGCTGGTTTCCTGACATACTTGCCCCTGACTGAGCGTGTGCGAGCCCTCCCTCTCCCCTTCTCCACAACAGAGGAAGCTGGCTGCTGGACAGAAGTAAGAGGGGAGCTCCCTTTGAAATTTTACTCATGGAATTATTAACTTTTACAGGCAAAACCTCAGGGGAACTATCAGACAAGGCACAGGCAATTACAGCAGCAGACACACCCTCAGAGGAAGCCCTTTTCTTCATTGACATACCGGTCCAAGCCTGACCCAAAACACCAGGGGCTAACAAATCCTCCCTCCCAGCCTGGCACAATATTTTAAGAGCCTCCCTTACACTATCAGAGGCTTCAGCCATTTTATTAACTAACAAAGCCTCCCAAAACCAACATAAAATAGACAGGAGCGGCACCAAAATGAGCGCGCTGCCTCCTACCTCGCCTCAGGACCCCCAACTGACACTAATTAGAACGCGGCGATTGAAACCGCCGTGTTCTAAAGCAGGCGCCTCGCCTGCACGCGCTCGCTCGCTCTGGGCAATACTAATGCCCGAATAAGCCCGGGGGTGGACATTCTTTGAATGCCACCCCCAAGCCCCCCAGTTAGGCAGGGAAGAGCCATGTCTTTAGTTTTTTCCTGAATACGAGCTAGACCTCGGTGCATCGAATGTCCAGGGGGAGTAAATTCCAGTGAGTGGCTGCCAAAAAAGTAAAAGAGCGTCCACCCGCTCTGGCCTTCCTGATCTTCATAACTTTAGCTAAGGTCAAGCTGGATGATCTTAAATTTCTTTTAGGTTGATAAAATTCAACCCTATTTCTAAGGAGCAGAGGGCCGGAGTCATGCAAAGACCTATACCTGTGACAGAGTAGCCTGACCGTGCCCTCTTACGTGTTGGCAGCCAGTGTAGTGTTTTTAAACAAGAAGTTGCGGAGTAGCGTCTGCCTTTAGTGCAAATTAGTTTAGGAGCTGCATTGTGGATCGTTTGAAGGTGTGTAAACAAATAATCTACCATGCCAATACATAATGCGTTTTCATAGTCCAGGTGACTGATTATCAGAGCCTGGACAACCATACGGCACCAATCCATCGTAATCCATCTGAGCAGCTTTCTGAGACGGTTTAGCTGTCTGAAACAGCTGCCACAAGTACCTAACACCTAATCTTTCATAGTGAAGTATTGATCTATAATGATTCCAAGATTTTTTGCCGCTTTTTTCATCACTGGAGCAGTGCCAAGCGAAGAGGGTCACCAGTAATCATCCCACACGTTATCGGCACCTCCAAACAGTAAAATTTCTGATTTTTTTGCATTGAGCTCCAGACAGTGTGCTGACATCCAGCCGGCTACCTCTGACAGACAGCCTGCCAGATTTGTTTTGGTATCGTACTGACAGTCGCCCAGAGAGATGAACAGCTGGGTGTCATCAGCATAAGGGCAGATGCCAAAGCCCCACTTTTTAACCTGAGTGGCAAGAGATGGAACTTGCACATTATATAGTATAGGGCTCAGGGCTGAGCCCTGGGGAACACCATACTCAGAGCTGTGAGGGTGCAATCTAAATTTGTCTAGCTGGACGCAGCGGGATCCATTGGATAGAAATGAGCAGAACCCTTAGCGTGTGGTAGAGTGGAAACCTGTCTCATGCAGCCTCTTAATCAAAAGACCGTGTGAGACAGTATCGAATGCTGTAGACAGGTCGACTGCTTTTCTCTGATCTACCTTTCACCTGATATTATCCAAAACTGCAATGAGTGTGCTCTCAGTGCTGTTAATCACTCTACAGCCTGACTGGGAGGGATAGAGGAAGTTATTATGCTCCAAGAAGGTATATACCTGGCAGCTGACCAATTTTTCAAATAAAAGGAGATGGGACAATAATTCGATAAAGTAGATGCATCAAGGCCAGCTTTCTTGGCTGATGGGAGAATTAATGCACACTTCCATATATCTTGGAAGTTGCTGTTTTTAGTGAAGCATTAATAATCTGAGTCAAGAATGCACTCAAGATCAATGATAACCACAAAAAAATAAAATTCGGACAAGGATCCAGTGGGGGACCAGATTTTATTTCTGTCATGGTTTTCTCCACATGTTCTAAAGAAACACAGGTGAAGTCTTCAAAAGTTGCATGGGCTTTGGGATGGGTGCCCAGCAAATTGCAGGGGGCATCCAACCGAGTGCATTGAGAATCGAAAGAGGAATAGATTTTCTCTATCTTACCGATGATGCTCTGAGGGAATGATTGTTTGAGACAGACTGCTGGGCTTCAATAGTTCCTTCACTATTTTTAAAAAATAATTGAGAAGCTGCTGTCATTTAATCTTTTAATGAAATAATTTTTCTTTGCTTTTTTAATCTTTTTGTAGTAATTATTTAGTTGGAGTTTATATTGCATACGGTCTGACTGTTTTTTTGAGAGTCACCAACGTTTTTCAGCCGCTTTACATTTCCTTTTCATAATTCTCAATTCAGGGGAATACCATAACTCAGATGGTGTCTCCCTATGGGAAGTGTTCAATTTCATGGGAGCACAGACATCAAGGGCTTCCATGATAGCTGTATTAAACTGTCCTGCATTGTTGTCTAGTGACATGGAGATGTCCAGATCTGGTGGAAAAAAGTGATCTGAAAATATGTTGACACTAACTTTACTCCATGTCCTCTTTAAAGAGTTCAAATTTGTTAACACAATTATTTTGTGCGAAGGAAGTGAAATCAAGAACCTGATACAGAAAGGATCAGTCCACCTAAGAGGGGAGATATTAATCTCCTGTATGTTATTGGAGTTTGAGAAAAGCAGGTCAAGAGTACGACCTGCCTGGTGAGTGGGGCCGTTAATTCCTTGAGTAAGTTGTAGAGTAAGCACATCTTTTCCCAATTGTTTGCAGAAAGCATCCTCTTGATTTTCAAAATTAAAGTTAAGGTCCCCAATAACAATATTCCTATTGCATTTCAGCATTAGTGGGGTGAGCCATGAAAACAGTTTATCAGCCCACTGAGCATGGTGTCCCAGTGGTCTATACACAATGATACCTGCTAATAATCTTTGATCTTTTAAAGTTAAATTGAGAGCAAGCTATTCTCCTTCATCCGCTGAAAAGGTGCCTCCCAAAGAGCAAGTGTAGATGTCTCTAAAAACTAGGGCTGTACTACCTCCTTGGCGGCCTGCCCTATCACATCTTAGAATCTTGTAGTTAGGGGGTAGTGAGACAGCAATGTCAGGCATGGCAGATTCATTGAGCCAGGGTTCAGGTTTCAAATCACTACTGTTTAGGGAAAGACCTACGTTGTTTACTAAATCTTTTTCCTGTGGTAAAACAGACTGACCTAGCCCAACAGGTATCTCATAAACAGGGTTACTGGATATGTTTAAATCATCACGCTCAGAATAAAAAACAAGCATTTGCAATGCAATAGGTCTCGCATTTGCGAGAGTTTGAGCTATTGGCATTGTAAATAACAATGCCTTTTATTTTTGTGTTTTAAAAACCTGTAAGCGATGCGTAAACACACACTTTGTACTTATAGTTGTTGCTTATGGGAAGCAAGGCTGGTAGTAACTGCTTCTCTTTTACTGCCAGCCTTGCTTCTCGTCAGCAAGGACTATAAGTACAAAGTGCGTGTTTACGCACCGCTTGCAGGTTTTCAAAACACATAAATAAAAGGCATTGTCATTTACAATGCCAATAGCTCAAACTCTTGCCAAAGCGTAATGCAGATGATGGATTATGTAGCAAATGTAGCAAATCTGTAATTATGCACAAAATACAATGGCACAAAATGGCATAATTACAGTGGCCCTGCATATGGTGCAGAGGCTTTCTTTACATCCTTGGATTGCAGTGACATCGCTGTATCAGCTTTTGCAATTTACAAGTTTCCCATTATACTTTATGAATCCCTATAACTCTCCCACTCCAGGGTCGGACTGGCCTATAGGGAAATTAGGCAGTGCCCAATGGGCTGGTTTCAGAGATATTTTTTTAAGTTTGTGGGCAAGTTTTATGGCCAGGTGTTGTTTTCTCCGATATTGAAACAAACATTGCCTGCAGCAAACACAAATTCATGCATTCTCCTATACCTTGCAAAATACTCAGGCGGCGTGCCTTTACAAGTTCAAAACTGTCCTGATTTGCAAATGTGGGCCACTTTTTTAGCTATCTGGTTTGCAGTCCATTTTAATTTTAGTGCCTGGTGGAGATGTTTTAAGGCATGGGCAAAGTGGGATTTGGCCTAGGGCCCCAGCCTTTCAGGGGCCCCCTTCAAAGAGCAAGCTTTGTTCTGCAGAGTCTTGTCCTGATGAACTTGAATAATTAATAAACAGTTTGTTTTGAATACCATTTTCCTTTATTATAAAAGTGTGTGATGTGCGAGTTTATTACAGATGTTTCGCAGAGAAATGTTGTGGTTTTTTTCATGCAACATCCATGAAAACGGTTTCTTTTAGATCACAATAGGACCAAACATATGAGAAATGGAAGAGTGTTTGGACAATTTCGGGCATGAAAGAGCTGAAATTGCATCATAAATTTAAATCAGTCCCGAACAGGGGCCCCCAAAATAGATTTGGCCCAGGGCCCCCAAAATCCTTAAAATGTCCCTGGTGCCTGGTCCTATTTTTTGTCCCAGTCCGACCCAACTCCACTCAGCTGGTATGGTAACAGAATTAGTACTGCAATGTAGTTCATAAAAGTAAATGTACACCGAATGGAGCAACATTTTTGCTAACAGTATTTAGTGCACGATATGTATGTCAGACGATACTTTTGTTATACATTTTTTGACATTCAACTTCTGACCTCTTACTTTGCTTGTTTATGAGGACAATTTTGGCAGGAATGTCTGCAAATAATGAGGGGGCCTAGGTACATCATTACATTTTACATAGGCAAGTTCTTACCAAAGAATATTTTGTGACACCACAGTCAAATAAAAACAACTTATTTTCATAAATAGTGCTTCATATTATAATTCTGCTCTTTCTGAGCTTTGTAAATGACAGGTGTTGCTATTACCCAAATTAGGGGCTTCCATTTTCATGACCTGGGAAGGATGGAAGGGAGAGCTTTCCTTGCCAGTATTTGAAAATGTGCCCTTTAGATTACTGACAGCAACCCTTCAAATCAATGAGCCAACTGCCCTGCACGTTTTACTGTATTTAGCAATACATATAAATGCGATCCTTACTACAGCAATACATTCACATCACACCAATGCATGTTAAGCATGCAAGCAATATTTCACTAAATACACGCATCAGACAAAGAAAAAATCAGCAATAATGTCAGTGAGCATTTTATAAGGAGAACAAAGGATTAAAATTGAAATAAGCTGAAAGATTCATCATGTGCCCTGTTTATTAAAGTGAGTTTTTATTAGAAACAACTCCAGAATGTCAGAACAGTGTCTAAATTTAAAAACCTTTAAGCCTGAACTTCTTTTCTGAGCCTGTCACTCTCAATGGAATATTTGATCTGCAGAATCGCCCTGGTACCCACTAAAGGTATTTATAAATAGCCTGCTTATCTCCCGCGAGCAGCTACTAAGCGAGTCTGTCCCTCCCTGAAATTTCCTCTCAGGCAGAAGAATTGGTCAAAAAGGCATCGCGTTTCCTGGAGACTGAGGCTGGAGCAAAGAGGTTTCTTGTGCTTGTAAGAGTTCGCAGGCTACACTGTAAAAGCTGAACAGTTCGATTCTCTTCTGACTGTAGCCAGGTTCTATGCCACCTCTTGCAACCGGCATTAGAATATACGCGACCGAGGTGCGTTTCATCCTTAGATGGCTTCATATTTTGTTTTGCAGGTTTACGTAGCACGAACACTATATTGGAGGCTTTAGATAAGCGGCTGCCACAGGCTGCAGTTCGGTGCGTCTCCCAAGCTCCCCTGTGCCCACTTGCTATCTCTGGGCTGCAGGAGCGAAATGCAGTAAAACAGTGCAGTGTGTCTCACAGGCTCCCCTGTGCACACTTACTATCTCGCAGTGGCGGCTGGTGACATTTGAAAGTGGTGAGGCGTAAAATTTTAGTTGGAGTGCACCGAGGCAAGAGACCGAGGGTTGTGGGGTTGAGCAATCCTCGCTCTCCTAATGCGCAGCCACCAGCCAGACACAACACTAGTGCGCATGACTGGGCTGGTCGGAAAAATTCTCCGACCTAAACCCAGCATGCGCACTTGTGCTGCTGCCTGCTGTGCGCTCCGCGTCACCCCCTGGCCTAACAATGCATGTCAGTCAGCATGACGCCGGACCGCCCACCCTCTTCAGACTCTGAAGGGGGTGGGCGGTCCGGCGTCATGCTGACTGACATGCATTGTCAGTTTACGTTCAGTCAGAGCCGCCGAGGGAGCTGCGGGTGAGGGCGGCTTGTGGTGTGGGTCAACGCCCCAGCGCCCTAATGGACGCACCGCCACTGCTATCTCGGGGCTGCGGTGCCAAATACAGTCAAATGTAGCACACTGTTAAGGAATGCACTTGCCCAAACGTTGATGTTCACATCATCGTACTATGTAACAGTGAAATCCAAGAATGTACATGGTCACACTGCTTACGCGCCGTGTGGCCTCCAGCAGCAGCCCTGTACAGTACAGCGGCGGTTTGCCTGACCCTACAGTAGTATACCCTACTATGACAGCCAATTAATGACCCTCAGCTTTTTTAGTGCACGCCATTTTAAAAAACAAACAGAGATGTGGGAAACTGAAATTTTTAAGTAAAAGCAACACTTTGTGCTTTCACTTCGAAGTTACCTGAAAGCAGGATACAAAGGGTGGTTCCTACGAGGCCGCAGCTATTTTAAAATGGTGGGAGGGGTGAGCAGGCACAAAGAGGAGTGGGTGACAGGACTTCAATAAGCCCAATCCCCTTTAGAAGAAAGCCCAACACAAAATGAATAGCCTACCAAAAAGAAGTCAAACTGACGGTGGATATGAAAATTGCAAAAACACGAAATAAATACAATCAATAGAGCGTGAGACACTGCGAGGGAGGCTGTACAAATACAACTGTGGCATTAAGAGGAGGTGGGAGGGAGGAATGCTATGTTTACATATAAGCAGCTATGCCTCCAAAGCTGAGCACAGGCAAACAGTAACAGACCAGGAAACTAGAAAAAACAAATAGTCCCTCAAAGAGCACATCAGAACCATGACGAAATGAGACAGTACTTAGTCCCTGCTGCCTGGGAGGAACAGAAGGGAAACAAGCATTTGCAATGCAATAGGTCTCGCATTTACGCGAGTTTGAGCTATTGGCATTGTAAATGACATTGCCTTTTATTTTTGTTTTGCTTTTTAAAACATAAATAAAAGGCATTGTCATTTACAATGCCAATAGCTTAAACTCGCGTAAATGCGAGACCTATTGCATTACAAATGCTTGTTTATTCTGTCAAAGCTCTTCCACATCTTGGCGAGTGTGCTATGGTAGACGCTGCACACTTATTTGTGCAGACATGAAGCTTACTTATAGAATATATACACTGAACTCCAATGTGCCTTCATAATCCCACTATAAACTTTGAAACGTTCCAAGGTGACAAACTGCTTCCACGCACATGGGGTGATTGTCCCAGCAACAATATTAGAAACACTTGTATTACAAAAAGTCAAACACTGTTTTTTTTGCATATTTGAAATCAGTGAAAACACTGAAAAGGCCCAATCGCCCTTTTCGTCTTTAGCCTTGCTCCGGGCAGATTAATTACAAAAATGCAGAGATTGGAATGGAGCTAATGTCAGCCATGACAACAAAATCCTTAAAACTAAATATATGTCCGATTATAATACACTATCGAGATGTCTCTGTTTGCAGAATACAAGATGCTTTGTAAATTGTATTAAAAAAAAGTTCAAATGAAGGTTTACTGGCCCAGCTTTAAGGAGACAGTGCGGAGAAGAGAAAGCAGCGCTAGAGTGCAAAAAGTGTGTTATCCCCATGCAGTCTTCGAGGTCCAACCCATTCCTCCCACAACTCGCATGCAAACCAACACTTTCCCGAGCACCTGACCGAGCAATGCAGTTAAAGTTAAATTACTCTGATTTTGCGTGCACATTTCCGAAATTGAGCTCACCCTTATTTTGTAACTCTCCTAAAACTGCTCTGCATTTAAAACTGATGAAAGCACGTAGAGATGACAATTGTAGTAATAAAAATGCATGAAGCAAGGAAAAGGTGCAGTAACACAGGCTGTTACTAGGTGTCCCTGTGGGTGCAATGCCTTATGTTGATAATAGAGGTTTGTTTATAACTCCACAGGGACACCTAGTAACAGTCTGTGGTAATGCACCCTTTCCTTGCTTTGCTTCCTTGCTTTGTGGATGGGGGACACACAGCGCCGAAGCTGAAGGAGTTGTGTGCGTGGGAACATACATTTAGTAATAGCGAAAGATAATGCGTTTGAGAAAATTAGAGATAAGAAAAATATGTAATAGTGAGATAAAGAACAGAGGGAGTGTCGGAAAGGATTAAAAGGAAACGTGATGGAAGATAAACAGAAGCGAGGGAAAAGTGGATGCCGCCTGGAAGCAAGCACTGCAGCTCCCGGTGTTTGTGCTCGGCGCCGCATTTTAAAATAATCCGGGGACAGCGGGTGGGCCAGAGAGGCTGTGTGAAGGAGGGCAGCGAAAGTGGATGCTGCCTGGAAGCCAGCGGTGCAGCTCCCGTTGTTTGTGCTCGGCGCCGCATTTTAAAATAATACGGGGACTGCGGGCGGGCCAGTGAGGCTGTGTGAAGGAGGGCAGCGAAAGTGGATGCCGCCTGGAAGCCAGCGCTGCCGTTAAAACACTCACTCATAATACAACGTAGTGTGTATAAAATTGCATCATGACGAGCGCCGTGCTGATTATGTAGAATTAACAGCGCAGCGCTCGTGAGAGCTCCGAGCTGATTATGTATGCAAGTGAGCATGCTGGACTGCAAAAATCCTAAAAAAAAGTTCCCCTCCAACACAATTGAAACACGAAAGCGGACGAAAACAGAAGTTAGGCGGTGCTGCTTCCGGAATAAACGGAAGTGACTTATCACATCCACAGCCAACCATAAGCCTGCTAAGAAGATCAATGCCACAGTTAACAAATGGCAAGCGGCAGGAGAAATTACCCGGGAGTTTCACCCCTGATACAGATTACTTGAAGTCTCGGAGAGACAGCGCGTGCGCGCTGCCTAGGCGAGACCTAAAAAGGAGGGACGAAGAGGCAGAGCTGAACACTAGCAAGCAAGGATTTTTAAAGAACACTGAAACAAACAAATCCAAGGTAGGGGGATGGCTTTAAGCCCACAGGAGAAATTACAACAGGTCTCGAATGCTCGACCTAAAAAATGACAAATGTGCCAGAGTCTCTTATAATGCATATGCTATTAGCAGAAAAAAAGAAAATCACGGCAGCGGTTAGGATTTCACTATGTTGGTTTTCTTTCACTGATGGGCTAATCCCTTGTTCTGTGGCAGAATTATGGCTGAGAAAAAATGACTGAGATTTTTATCAGCGGGAGAGCTGCCAGCAATAATTACCACAAATAGCTGTTATTGTGCACTCAAGTGGTCCTGCTGCAGGCCTCTGCTCTCTCACCTTCTGTATTGCAGAGTCAAAGGTGCTGCATCGCGATTTTGCAGTGAAAGGCAGACAGGTACATTTATTTTGCATTCATCTTCACTTGGCAGTGTCCATCTTCATGAGCATCTGAGGGTTATTTTGGACCACAGCTAGGCATCAGCAGTCTCCAGAAAGCTTTGTCGTTCAGGTAGGCTATCAGTTTTGCATGGGTGCCATTTCAATATGCAGGATATTGTAAACAATGTTAGCTACTTCCAGGATGTTGTTTCTGTACCTTTTCATGTAACACATGCACAATACTCTTATAGAGTGCGTACTTTGAACTGAGTGGCACCACTTGTTTGCACAATTGAGTTCTGTGGTTTACGGTACTGCGAGTTTCTCATAGGATCTGTCATTGGGTCAAAAAGGTGTTCGGAATACATGGCCAGCCAATCATTGGCCTTCCTGCAGAGTGCACAGGACAGTGGTCATGTATTGCAATTGTAATTGGGATTCTATGTAAATGGTTGTGATAGGGCCTCTATCATGGGGGTACACAGTTTTCAAAATTATGACAAGGCGAAAGTAAACGAAAATGTAGTTGTTGCTCGCAACTTAAAACTCATTGCTAAATTTAACGCCTCACCGCTTTCAAATGTCACCAGCCACCACTGTTGTTTATGGCCAAATTTAAAACTGACAGTATTTTTGATAATGACAGATGGAAACAAGGTTTGATTTTATATGCATGCTACAATGGTGGCATTCTAATCTTGTGGTGGAATATTAACCCTTTCCGTGCTCATGACGAGCTCAGCTCGTCATGCTGCGCGGTAGCGCTGTGCGCATGACGAGCTGAGCTCGTCACGACCCTACCCGCGATCGGAATGTCCAGCATACGAGCGGAATTCCGATCGCGGTCAAGGGGTTAAACAAGATAAGCAAACAGTCCTGGTGGATCATTGTGTTACAGTGGCCAAGGTCATATAAGATTCTAAACTGGATTTCTGCAATACTCTCTGTCTAGGACTTTCATTTTATTTGATTTTACACATTTGATACAAAATTCAGCAGCCCATTTACTGGGTGGTCTGTCGTTGTCTACCACCCATTGGGTCAACCTATTGTTACCTAAAGAATTTGCACAAAATGCTGGTGATGAAGCGTTCTTTTTTAAGAGTCTTTGTGTATGTCACAAAGCTCTTAGTGGACGAGGCCCTATATTCCTGCAACAAAACTTTTCTTTCTGTCATCCTGCATGAACTTTTTACTTTGCATGAGCGTCTTTACTGATATCACCGATGATACCAACGATATTGTCAGAGCTTGCAGGCGCAGTGGCTCTTTTTGCTTATTAAGTGGCTATCAAAACCAGGGAACTCCATGCCACTCCTTATTTGCAAGACCTCTAACCATTTTATGTTCTGTAAACTTCGGAAAACTTTGGGGCATATTCTCAAGAACGGCGTTAAAATTATCGATGCTTTAGCGGCAGGAAACTGCCGCTAAAACGGCGATAATGGGCTTGATAATATGCTCTTGAGAATACCAATAAAAGCCCATGTTCTGCTGTGATCCTGGGATGTCCATTGCGTAGGAGAAAGTCTGTTGCACAGTGTCATTCATAAAAATCATCTGCTGCGGAATGAGGCATGCTCTAAATAGTGCTTCTGTTCCCTGGACTTGCCAGTCCCTAGAACCCCAGATCAATTTTAAATCTACAGTGTCCATGTGAGAAGTTGGCCTGGCATATGCTGTCCACTAATTATAGTGGGCACCTTGCACCAGTCCAAACAACCCCTTATTGGAGATAGGTTAAAGACAACCTTATTGAAAGCTATCCTAGTGGTAGCTATGGAGAGCAGCCTTCAGGCTAAGTCTTGAAGGAATGTAAAGCAGCTTGTTTTACCAGTCTATAATCTCTTGAGTGATCAAATGAAAGAGCACCACACCAGGTATATATTCAAAATATATGTATTTATTAGCTAAACACACCCCTCTAGTCTCTTTATGAGGCTAGAGTTCGAAGTACATAAGTTAGAAGTTATTTAAACACAGTAATAGCACAAATACACGTTTGGGCCCGAGGGGCGTACCAAACCATATACCAATAAAGTGGTATGCGAACCACGACTGAACTAGACACTAGGCCTAGAGCCTCTAGAAGTGCTTGGACCACAAGGAACCACCCAAGGTAGTGACACAGGGGACCCACGGGAGACGCGTGCAGTGTAAATACACAACCGCGATACGCCGTTGACTTCTATGGAGAAAGTCGTGATCGGGAAATTAGAGAAAAGGGACACTTAAAAGAGGACTTGGACCAAACCCTTTGAGATCTAGGACTTTGAAGAGTCTCTACCCACGGGAGCACCGGAGTACTTGTGTTACCTCACCCAGGGAAGCCGGGTGCATAGGTGCCTTTCGGGGCCGGGTTTCGTCGTCGATTTGAATGGCGATCTGCTGCAAAGTGCTGCTGGCGACCAAGTGAAAAGTGTCCGGGTGGATCCAAGAGTGGATCGGAGTTCTGAAGAACCTGAAAGCAGAGGGGACAGAGTCTGGGTCACTAGCCAGTGACCAGGAAGGCGATGGACAGATGCCCACCGATGTCGAGTGCTTCAGGTGCATTGACGGTCGTCTTGACTCTTCAGCCACGAGGCCCAGGAGGCGTTGTCGGCGACCAGGAGCAGGATTCGGGCTGGTACATCATGTCTGTCGAGTGCTGAGGTGTCGGCAACCAGATTGGACCCAACAAGCCTTGGCAACGGCAAGTCTTGATGCAGAGGAAGATCGTCGATGGTGCAGACCAGCAAGGACTGGGGAACTCACCCAGCAAGGGTAAGTGAGGGCAGGCCTGGAGCAACCAGGATGCCAAGTTAGAAAAAGATTGGCCTTCGTTAAGGGCTACTAGCCAACGGGCTAGCGATTGCGAAGGAGCCTCGTGATGCCGCACGTGGATCTGGCTTACAGGACACTCGTGGAGTGGGGGCCAGTGATCTTCGGTGCAGTTGGTGCTGGAGGCTAGGGCTACTAAGAGCCCAAAGCACGACTTCTTGGGAGACCCAGAAGAGGATGCACTTGCAAATGTGCTCGGTGTCCAGGGGTCACGGTCTCAAGTCACCCACGATAGCCACAGGCCTCAGCTTTGCTGGAGACTCAGGGTAGCCTCGGGGAAGTCTGAGAATCCACCTCTGGTGATGCGATGACTTCGGCGTCCGACGGGAGCTTCAGAAATGCGAACCGGACAGATGCTTCTTTGGTGCCTGCCCAGCAGGGGAGTCACTCCTTGACCCCAAGGGAGATTCTTCTGTCCTCTAATCGTGAGTAGAGCGTCGAAGGTCCAGGATTCAGTTTCAGAGTTTCGTCCAGGGATAATCTAAAGTCCTAAGGACTGGGTTCCTATCTTTATACTAAAGATAGGGTTGGACTACTCTGTGGCCCCACCTATGGGTGGGTCAGGGCAGAGGGGTGGCTACACCCCTTTCCTTTGTCCAGTTCGCGCCAAAGCAGGGGCTGCAAGCCCCTGATCCGGTTTGAACTGGGGTATGCACAGGGACACCAAATGTGCCCCCAGTGCAGGACTTCAAAGCACACAGATGGTGCTCCCGCCCAGCCCCAATACACATTATCCTGTCTGGGGAGGTGGTCACACCTCCCTGGGACAGGAAACCTATTGTCCAGGCCTCCCCTGCCGGAGTTTCGTCCAGCAGCAGGAGGCCAGACTCGTGTCTGTGGCAGCTGCATCCATTTTGTGATGCCAGGGCTTTGGAAAGAAGTTACCGGGTTAGTCAGAGTTAACATGTCTTTCCCTCTAGAAGGGTGGAATGCTACCCCTGCCGCCAGAATTGGCGGGGGTAGTATTCCAAGATGTTTGACACCAAACACGACATGTTTAGGTGCAGCCATTCCAAAGTTAGCATTTTACCGCGAGGTTATAATGCGCTTAAGAGTATATGGTCAGGCTGCACTACAAACAGCATCAGAGAAGGGTCTCCGAACGCTGCAGAGGGGCCCTGCTCATGCAGGGGCACCCTCTCACATAGGAACCATGCACTCTGCCTTTAGGATTGATAAGGCCTGCCTTAGGAGTGACTTATAGGTTTATATGTGTGTATGTATTTAGTGATATAGGTAACCTATATCACAGTAAGGGGTGCATGCACCACCTTACCCAGGCTGCAGTAGCAGACCTGTGGTGTCAGTTTGGATGGCCTCCCAGGGGTGGCATAATACATGCTGCAGCCCCTGGTAGGACTCTGAGGTACCTATGCCCTTGGTACATAGTATACCATATACTAGGGACTTATAAGGGCACTCCAGATTCCAATCAGAGATGTGCCTAAGGCACATGGAAACCTTTTACAGAGAAAGCAGATAGACTGGGGTCCTGAATAGCAGGATCCCAGTCCAACTAAGACATAAACCAGCAAAACACCATCAAAAAGTGGGGGCAACCATATAGTCAGATTCCACCTTCCTACATAACCCCCCAAACGAAAGGAGATAAGGCTAACCTTGGCCAGTTGAGCCTTCATTGACTAAGTGGTCATATAAGGAAGCACCTGCACTAGCATGGTTGCCCCCTGTCTTATGGTCCACTAAGCAATCCCTCACCCTAAGGGTATGAGAGGGTCTCCACCATGGGGAATCACTACCTGTGGTGTGCTTAGGTAAAGTACAAGGCTGGTGAGGTGTCTGAGTAAGGAAGTGAGGCCCTAGGAATGTTGGCCTCAGCTTCCTCAGATCACTGGTCACCATGTATGCCTGTCTTTCCATGACTGAGTTGCACTTTGCTCTAAGGGTCAACCTTTGGCTGCCTACAGCTGGGGGTTGGGTCCCTTTGGATGGACTACTGGAGGGACATGGCAGGTTTGGAACCTTCTGGTCCCAGGTTTGCCCTTGCCTACCAGAGTCCTTCTGGGGGAGGTCCCTACATAAAGGTATGGGGGATCCCTCAGTGTGTAGAGGAATTTTCACCTGGCTAGGGCTACTAGACTGGGTGCCCCTAATCTGCTGATGGGGGCTTCCTCTGGACAGGGGGCCCTGGGGGTCCACTGACCTCCCTGACCTCTGCAGCCCTGGGCTGACTGAGGCAGGGTAGAGAGGGGCAGGTTACCTGCTCCAGACGGGGTACCACCTTGGAAGGGTCCTCTGCCATCAGGGGTGTGGCCAGGCCAGGCCTGACTACCTCTGTGGCAGTTCCTTCACTAGGGGTAGGGTCAGTTCCCCGAGGAGGCTGACCCTTACCTACTGTCTGGGGGGAAGAAGACTTTTCTTCAACCCTTGTGCTCTCTTTTGGGGGAGAGTGGGCCATTCTTCCAGGCTCCATCTCTCCAAATTCTTGGGCTGGGGCTATGGCCATCACAGCCCCACTAACCTTTACAGGGACGCCCAACATCCTAAGATGGGTTTGGTGTTCAACTTCAGCCCAGGCTGAAATTTCCAAATCATTGCCCATCAGGCAATCTACAGGTAAGGTGGGGGACACTGCCACTCTCTTTGGGCCTGTGACCCCTCCCAGCTGAGATTGACTATGGCCATGGGGTGATCTGTTCTGACACCATCAATGTTGGTCACCTGGTATTTAAACTCAGGTAAAAACTGGTGAGGGGGACTAGTTTCCCTGCCACCATGGTGACACTAGCCCCTGTGTCCCTAAATGCCACAGCTTTCTGACCATTAATTATTGGCTCCAATCTGTACCTGCCCAACGCTGTGGGACCCATGGTAAAGGTGGCAAATCCTATACCACCATCAGAGTCAGAGGAGTCTGTTGAGGGGTCCCTGTCTAAACTAGGGCTCACCTCTGTTCCTCTTGCAAAAGCACCCAACTTTTGGGTGCACTACTCCCAACTGGAGGATTACTACTGGTAGTACCAGGAGGGGTGGTAGTAGTTGTGGGAGGAACATTTTCTTTATTGCCAATCCTGGGGCAACTGGGATCAGTTTTCCAGTGCCCAGGCTTTTTACAGACATGGCAATATGGTTTCTTTTCAGGAGAGGAAGGAGTTTGGGACCCACCCCCAGAAGAGGAATTTTGGGGCCCTGTAGGGGACTTATCCTTAGATTTATCCCCACCTTTCTCTTGGGACTTAGTAGAATCTTTCTTCTGGTCACCACCCTGATTTCTAGTTTTTACTCTGGTTCTGATCCATTTGTCTGCCTTCTTTCCCAATTCTTGGGGAGAGGTCAGATCAGAGTCCACCAGATACTGGTGCAAAAGCTGGTTTTGACAATTGTTAGACCTGGCATCCTTGGCGTGGGTCTCCCTTCCATTTTTTCGTAATGCCTCCACTGTTGCCGATATGTTTTTGCTGGACTAGATGCTCATGGGCACTTTGCCGCTGCTAATCAGTGCCAAAGTGCAAGTGCTCCCTATCGTTAATTGATACATGTATTAGTGACTCCATGATTGGATGATTGGTTTACTTGTCAGTCCCTAGTACAGTGCACTCAGTGTGCCCAGGGCTTGTAAATCCAATGCCGCTGGTGGGCTTGCAGCACTGGTTGTGCCACCCACAGAAGCGGCTGGTAAAATGTGTCTCAGGCCTGCCATCGCAGAGCCTGTGTGCAGCCTAGGGCTGCCATGTCGACTTGGTGAGTACACCCACTTACCAGTCCCTAAACCTTCCCTTTACTGCATGTTGGTCACCCCTAAAGTAGGCCCTAGGGCAGGGTGCATTGTAAGTATAAGGTAGGACATGCCCTGGTGTGTGTGGCATGTCCTAATAGTGAATTACAGCCATTTTCGTTTTTCACTATTGCAAGGCTACCTGCTCCCCATAGGCCAGAATGGGCAGACTGACTATTACACCTTATAGTCAGAACTGACCCAGGGAACATGGTAGAAAAACGAATTTAGTATGCCTGAACTCAGGATGATAAAATACATCTTTTAGTGAAGTTGGTTTTAACATTCTGTGTTCGAAAATACCACTTTTAGAAAGTGGGTATTTTCTTGCCTAACTATCCAAGCCTGCCTCTGCTAGGTTGTGTATTCCTTGTCTGGAGATTGAGTGACAGGGGCTGGGGGGGCTACCGGAGACAGGGTGAGTCAGCGCAGGGCTGAATAGAAAGATCTGCAGCCAGAGTGGAGGGAGGAGTTGCACCTGGGTCTGAATAGGGCTGTGCCTGCCTTCCACAATGCTGGCTCCACCTCCTGCCGGGCGGCTGAGCACTCTGCCCCACATTCTGAAAGGAAAGAAGGAGTCAGAAAAACAAAGTGCTCCAGGACTGACCAGAACTGGTTTTGGACTAGGCAGAGGCCTCTCTGCCTCCAGAGAACAAAGAGAATCAGGGTATAAGAGGGGCACCCAGACCCCAGGAAAATTAGATCACTTTTGGGAACAAGAAGAAACCTTTACTGAGGAGCGGAACCAAGAAGAAACTGAGGAGAAACTATCCCTAAGCCTGAAGTGCTGCTTGGGGGATTGGCCTGCAGTGGTTTGCCTGACTGCCAAAGAGAGGAGAAAGGAACTTTTGCTTTGCTGTGACTTTCATCAACTTGTGAAGGATCTCCAAGGGCTTGGAAGAGAGCTTGCCCCCTGACCGAAGTCCCAGGACCATTGGACTTCACCCCCTTTGTGAATTGCTGCTGGAAACTCTGTTTCAGTGGCTACAGAGGTAGGGAGCTGTGACCGACTCTCACGACCGACTCGGTGTCCTGCAAGCACCGCATCGAAGCACCGTCTCGCCCTGCAACGCACGGCCCTGGTCTCACCGACTCCGTCAACGAGCCGCTGCCTGCACCGCATCGAGGGACAACGCGTCCTGCAACGCTTCGCTACGCCGAATCGAACTGGTCCGACCGACACGGTCACTGCTGCTGAGTTCGAGTCCTGTGACCGCACCGGAGTTGGGCACCGCTCGCACGCTTTGCGACGCACCGCCCGACTCGCACCGCTGTCCGGACTGGATCGACGCCAGCTCCTGAATCCGGCTCCGTCGCCGCACCGCAACCTGCCAGCACCGCATCGAAGCACCGTCTCGCCCTGCAACGCACGGCCCTGGTCTCACCGACTCCGTCTCGACGACGTCAACGAGCCGCTGCCTGCACCGCATCGAGGGACAACGCGTCCTGCAACGCTTCCATTTTTGCATCGCGACCGCGACGAACAGCCATCCGGCTCGCACGCCCGTGCCTGCCGCTTCAAGTAAAAGGTACTGTGACCGAGTCTGTCTACGCTGTGTTGGCCCGTCTCGACGCGGTCAGCTGGATTTGTTAGACTCTGTTTGTTCTCGACTCCGCCGTAGCCGGAGGAGGCTACCGACTCGCACAGAACCTTGAATTAAGCCTTTTTGATCAGAACTAAGTATTCTTAACAGTATTGTGGATTATTTTTGTCGTTTATGGTCTTGTGATAAATCTATATAAAGTATACCTATTTTTATAAATATATAACCTGTGTGGTGTCCATTTGTAGTGTTGTCACTTGATTACTGTATGTGTTCACAAATGCTTTACACACTGCCTCTGAACTAAGCCTGTCTGCTCGTGCCAAGCTACCAAGAGGGTGAGCAGGGGTTATTTCGGGAGTGTACCTACTTTCCCTGACTAGACGCAAGGGTCCCTATTTGGACAAAGGTACATACCTCTGCCAACTAGAGACCCCCAAATCTAACATTGGTGGTCAGCGGTGAGGATTCTGGACTTGCATTTGTGACTCATGTACAGTGATTGGTGAACACTACTTAGTGAGTGCAGACCAAAACGCAACCACATACTTTAATAGCATTTTTTCTGGGATTTCCTATTTTTGCAAATGCCAAGTTCAGTCACTATGGAGAAACCAGCATCAGTAGCCTCTGTTGAATGTGATTGGGAAGAAGAGAGGCTAGAATGCTACACCCTTAAGCAGCTCAAGCAATTCTGCAAAAAGTTTAAAGTGTCCATGACCGGGATCTCCAGGAAGGAGGACCTCCAAAAGGCGCTGAGGGCCTGGGTCGAATCAAGGAGTGCCCCTGTGGAGGGGGCTGAGAATGCAGAAGGGCAGCTGGAGGGGCTATTGGGTCTAGGGGCTAGAAGACCACCTTCCCCAGTAGGTAGCAGTGTTTCTGCCAGAGGACTGTCTCCAGAGGAGTTGGAGGACAGGAAAGAGAGTAGGGTGCACGAAATGGAGCTGACCAAACTCAAGCTGAATAAGCAGTTAGAATTCGAAATGCAAACAAGGAAATTAGCCCTAGAGGAAAAGAAAATGCAGTTTGAACATGAGAAAGTTTTGAGGGAGTTGGAATTGAAGGCCAAGAGCTTAGAGATTACTCCCTCTGGTGGCAGTGTACCGCCTGTGCCTGTTGAAGCTAGGGTGTATATTCCCAAAGATGTGGTGAAGGAGTTTTTTAAAAATGACGACATAGGGCAGTGGTTCAAAGCCTATGAGGTAGCCATGTCTTCCCACCGGGTCCCTGAGAAGGATTGGGGAGCGGGGTTGTGGGGACGGTTCCTCAGTGAAGGGCGGGATACCTTGTTGGATTTGCCCTCTGAAGTCTATAATTCGTACAGCCACATGAAGGAGGCCTTAATGACTAGATATGGTTTGACCCCTGAGCTTTATAGGCAAAGGTTCAGGAACTGTAGTAAGATTGAAAGCAGTACCTGGGTTGAATATGTGACCTTCTTTTGCAGAGCCTTGGATGGTTGGGTAAAGGGTAGCAAAGCGACTGATTTTCAGGCGCTCTTTGATTTGATTGCCTGGGAGCACTTGTCCGGTAATTGTTTTCCTGAGCTACGCCAGCACCTGATTGATAGTAAGCTGACTAACCCTAGGCAGCTTGCTGAGGAGGCGGACCGCTGGGTGAGTACCCGGGTCCACAAGGGTCACGTGGGAGACTCCGCCAAGGGTGGGCAGGGTCCCCAGCAGAAGAGTGGGGGGGACAAGGGTAAACAGAAGGAGTTCCATAAAGGGCCCCAAAGTAGACCCCAAGGGAACCAAGGGAAAGGTTCCCAGCCTCCCCTGAGAAGAAGCCAGTGGCCCTGACAGGCCCCCCTGTTCACCAGGGACCACTGGTATGTTACAAGTGTGGCGCCCCTGGCCACAAGGCAAACGATCCTCGTTGCCCTTTGCATGGAAAACCAGCACCCACCAGTGCAGTCCCCCGGCAGTTGGCTAGTGTAGCCCTGGGGGAGGAGTTGGGTGCCCAAGGTGGGGGGATCCCACAGTGTTTTCCCTTGTCTCATTAGGAGACTCTGAGATGGTCCCTAGGACCCCGCTGCCTGAGAACACTAAGAAATACAGGCAGTGGGTGACCATCAATGGCCATAGGGTGGAGGCTCTGAGAGACACAGGAGCCAGTGTGACAGCTGTCAAGTGTCACCTGGTGTCTAAAGAGCAGGTTATCCCTGATGCATTCTATCCGGTTGTTGCCGCTGACAACACAGAGAGTCACTGCAAGGTGGCTCAGGTTCCCTTTGAGTGGGGGGTCTCGGGTACTCTTCAAGTAGCTGTGAGGCCAGCCATGCCTGTTGACTGTTTGTTAGGGAACGATTTGGAGAGCTCACCTTGGGCTAAGGTGGAGCGGAGTGCGCATTTAGAAATGTTGGGCTTGCCTGATTGGGCATGTGTGACCACCCGGTCAATGGCAGCTAAAGGTGTTCAAGAGGACCTGGAGCCTGAGAGGGAGGCCCAGGTGCCTGCCGGAGAGAGAGGAGGCAGGGGGCGCGGGAAACCGGCCCCCGAGGTTCCCACGGTCCAGGAGGAGGCAGACCCTGAGGGGGATGCCCTGGAGCCTACAGGGGAACAGGTAGCTGAACTGGGGGACCTACCTGAGCTGACCCATTGGCAGCAAGAAGGAGGACCCTCCAGGGAAGAGTTCTGCAAGGAGCAGAACACATGCCCTTCTCTCGTGGGTCTGAGGCAACAGGCCACAGACCAGGCAGCAGGTGATCAGTCTGGATCACATTGGGTTTACTGGGAGAATGGTCTCCTGTATTCAGAGCCTAAGGTTGCTGAGCCTGGGTCAGCCCGTGTGCTGGTGGTACCCCAGCGCTTCAGAGCCTTCCTACTGGGGTTGGCTCATGATGTACCATTAGCGGGACATCTGGGGCAGGACAAGACCTTTGACAGGCTTGTTACCCATTTCTATTGGCCCCAGATGCGCAGGAGTGCCGCCACTCACTGCAGGACATGCCAGACTTGCCAGGCAAGTGGAAAGAGTGGGAGGAAGCACAAGGCTCCTCTCCAGCCATTCCCTGTGGTCAGCACCCCCTTTGAACGGGTGGGTATTGACATTGTGGGGCCACTGGACCCCAAGACAGCCATGGGCAACAGGTTTATCCTGGTCTTGGTGGACCATGCCACCCGGTACCCTGAAGCCATCCCTCTGAGGACAGTGACGGCCCCCGTGGTGGGACGGGCACTGATGGGAATTTTCTCACGTGTGGGATTCCCTCAAGAGGTGGTGTCTGACAGAGGTACCAACTTCGTGTCCAAGTACATGAAGTCCCTGTGGCAGGAGTGCGGTGTAACTTACAAGTTCACCACTCCTTACCACCCTCAAGGAAATGGTCTGGTTGAGAGATTCAACCGGACCCTCAAGGGCATGATTATGGGTCTGGAAGAACCCATGAGGCGTAAATGGGACGTCCTCTTACCATGCCTGTTGTTTGCATACCGGGAGGTGCCACAGAAGTCTCTAGGGTTCAGTCCCTTTGAGCTCCTCTATGGACACCCGGTGCGAGGACCTCTGAGTTTGGTCAAGGAAGGCTGGGAGCAATCTCCCCGGAAACCTCCCCAGGATGTATACAGTTACATGCTGGCCTTCAGGAACCAGACTAGGCGTTTCAGAGAGCTTGCTGAGGCAAATCTGGAAGCCAGCCAGGAGGAGATGAAGCGGTGGTACGACCAGAATGCCACTCTGGTAGAGCTTCAGCCTGGTCAGAAAGTGTGGGTCATGGCCCCTGTGGAGCCCTGTGCGCTCCAGGACAGGTGGACCGGCCCTTTTACGGTGGTGGAGCGCAAGAGTCCAGTTACCTATTTGGTGGACTTGCAGTCTCCCAGGAACCCCTTGCGGGTCCTGCATGTGAACCGCCTGAAGCCCCACTTGGAGAGGTCCCAAGTGGGCATGCTCTTAGCTACAGATGATGGAATGGAGGAGGAGACCGAGCCTCTTCCTGACCTCCTGTCAGCCCGAGAGCAAGATGGATCAGTGGAGGGAGTAAACCTCTCTACCTCCCTGACACCTGAGCAGCAGGGTGACTGTCGCCAACTGTTGGGACAGTTCCCTGACCTGTTCTCCCTGGTTCCCAGTGTCACTCATTGGTGCGTCCATGATGTGGACACTGGGGACAGTCTTCCTGTGAAGCACAAGGCTTACAGGGTGACTGACAGGGTCAGAGCCTGCATCAAGGAGGAGGTCTCCAAGATGTTTGCGCTAGGGGTGATTGAGTCCTCTAACAGCCCTTGGGCCAGCCCCGTGGTCTTGGTTCCAAAAGCTGCCGCGCCTTGGTGCCACACCAGAACTCCGGTTCTGTGTGGACTACAGGGGACTCAATTCCGTCACCAGGACTGACGCCCACCCCATCCCCAGAGCTGATGAGCTCATAGATCGGTTAGGGGCTGCGCGGTACCTCAGCACGTTTGACTTAACGTCTGGGTACTGGCAGATCGCCTTGACTGATGGGGCAAAGAGAGGTCAGCATTCTCCACACCAGATGGGCACTACCAGTTCCGGGTGATGCCCTTTGGGATGAAGAATGCCCCTGCCACCTTTCAGAGGTTGGTCAACCAGGTGTTGGTTGGACTGGAGGATTTCAGTGCCGCCTACCTGGATGACATCGCAGTGTTCAGTGCCAGTTGGGAAGAACATCTGCGCCACCTCTGGGAAGTGTTGATGGCGCTGCGGAGAGCAGGCCTCACAATCAAGGCGAGTAAGTGCCAGATTGGGCAGGGTTCTGTGGTGTACTTGGGACACCAGGTTGGGAGCGGCCAGGTGGCGCCCCTCCAACCGAAAATTGATACCATTCTGGCTTGGGAGCCCCCAAGACCCAGACAGAGGTGAGAGCCTTCCTAGGACTCACCGGGTATTACCGGAGATTCGTCAAGGGGTATGGCAGCATTGTTGCCCCCTTGACCGAGCTGACTTCCAAGAAGCAGCCCAGGAAAGTGATTTGGACTGACGCCTGTCAAAAAGCTTTTGACACCTTGAAGACTGCCATGTGCACGGCGCCTGTGCTCCAGGCACCCGACTTCTCCAATGAGTTCATTGTTCAAACCGACGCTTCAGAGCATGGTGTAGGGGCTGTTCTATCACAGATCAATGAGGAGGGCCTAGACCAACCTGTAGCCTTCATCAGTAGGAGGTTACTTCCCCGGGAACAGAGATGGAGTGCTATTGAGCGTGAGGCATTTGCTGTGGTCTGGGCACTGAAGAAGCTGAGACCATACCTGTTTGGGACTCACTTCCGGGTTCAGACAGACCACAGGCCCCTCAGATGGTTGATGCAGATGAGGGGTGAGAATCCAAAGCTGTTGAGGTGGTCCATTTCCCTACAGGGGATGGACTTTACGGTGGAACACCGCCCTGGTACAGAACACGCCAATGCTGATGGACTGTCCAGATTTTTCCGCCTTAGCGATGAGAACTCCCTAGGGGTAGGATAGTTCTCCCCACATTTCAGCTGGAGGGGACACGTGTTAGACCTGGCATCCTTGGCGTGGGTCTCCCTTCCATTTTTTCGTAATGCCTCCACTGTTGCCGATATGTTTTTGCTGGACTAGATGCTCATGGGCACTTTGCCGCTGCTAATCAGTGCCAAAGTGCAAGTGCTCCCTATCGTTAATTGATACATGTATTAGTGACTCCATGATTGGATGATTGGTTTACTTGTCAGTCCCTAGTACAGTGCACTCAGTGTGCCCAGGGCTTGTAAATCCAATGCCGCTGGTGGGCTTGCAGCACTGGTTGTGCCACCCACAGAAGCGGCTGGTAAAATGTGTCTCAGGCCTGCCATCGCAGAGCCTGTGTGCAGCCTAGGGCTGCCATGTCGACTTGGTGAGTACACCCACTTACCAGTCCCTAAACCTTCCCTTTACTGCATGTTGGTCACCCCTAAAGTAGGCCCTAGGGCAGGGTGCATTGTAAGTATAAGGTAGGACATGCCCTGGTGTGTGTGGCATGTCCTAATAGTGAATTACAGCCATTTTCGTTTTTCACTATTGCAAGGCTACCTGCTCCCCATAGGCCAGAATGGGCAGACTGACTATTACACCTTATAGTCAGAACTGACCCAGGGAACATGGTAGAAAAACGAATTTAGTATGCCTGAACTCAGGATGATAAAATACATCTTTTAGTGAAGTTGGTTTTAACATTCTGTGTTCGAAAATACCACTTTTAGAAAGTGGGTATTTTCTTGCCTAACTATCCAAGCCTGCCTCTGCTAGGTTGTGTATTCCTTGTCTGGAGATTGAGTGACAGGGGCTGGGGGGGCTACCGGAGACAGGGTGAGTCAGCGCAGGGCTGAATAGAAAGATCTGCAGCCAGAGTGGAGGGAGGAGTTGCACCTGGGTCTGAATAGGGCTGTGCCTGCCTTCCACAATGCTGGCTCCACCTCCTGCCGGGCGGCTGAGCACTCTGCCCCACATTCTGAAAGGAAAGAAGGAGTCAGAAAAACAAAGTGCTCCAGGACTGACCAGAACTGGTTTTGGACTAGGCAGAGGCCTCTCTGCCTCCAGAGAACAAAGAGAATCAGGGTATAAGAGGGGCACCCAGACCCCAGGAAAATTAGATCACTTTTGGGAACAAGAAGAAACCTTTACTGAGGAGCGGAACCAAGAAGAAACTGAGGAGAAACTATCCCTAAGCCTGAAGTGCTGCTTGGGGGATTGGCCTGCAGTGGTTTGCCTGACTGCCAAAGAGAGGAGAAAGGAACTTTTGCTTTGCTGTGACTTTCATCAACTTGTGAAGGATCTCCAAGGGCTTGGAAGAGAGCTTGCCCCCTGACCGAAGTCCCAGGACCATTGGACTTCACCCCCTTTGTGAATTGCTGCTGGAAACTCTGTTTCAGTGGCTACAGAGGTAGGGAGCTGTGACCGACTCTCACGACCGACTCGGTGTCCTGCAAGCACCGCATCGAAGCACCGTCTCGCCCTGCAACGCACGGCCCTGGTCTCACCGACTCCGTCTCGACGACGTCAACGAGCCGCTGCCTGCACCGCATCGAGGGACAACGCGTCCTGCAACGCTTCCATTTTTGCATCGCGACCGCGACGAACAGCCATCCGGCTCGCACGCCCGTGCCTGCCGCTTCAAGTAAAAGGTACTGTGACCGAGTCTGTCTACGCTGTGTTGGCCCGTCTCGACGCGGTCAGCTGGATTTGTTAGACTCTGTTTGTTCTCGACTCCGCCGTAGCCGGGAGGAGGCTACCGACTCGCACAGAACCTTGAATTAAGCCTTTTTGATCAGAACTAAGTATTCTTAACAGTATTGTGGATTATTTTTGTCGTTTATGGTCTTGTGATAAATCTATATAAAGTATACCTATTTTTATAAATATATAACCTGTGTGGTGTCCATTTGTAGTGTTGTCACTTGATTACTGTATGTGTTCACAAATGCTTTACACACTGCCTCTGAACTAAGCCTGTCTGCTCGTGCCAAGCTACCAAGAGGGTGAGCAGGGGTTATTTCGGGAGTGTACCTACTTTCCCTGACTAGACGCAAGGGTCCCTATTTGGACAAAGGTACATACCTCTGCCAACTAGAGACCCCCAAATCTAACAACAATTATTAAGGATCTGCTCCCTCATAATCAAATTGTACAATCCTAAAAAGTCATGCACTTTGTTGCCATGTATCCAACCTTCCAGAGCCTTTGTAGCACAATCTACAAAATCAACCCAGTCTTGAGTTTGAGCTTTTTGGGTGTCTCTGAACTTCAACCTATACTGGTCAGTGGTTAGGCCAAACCCATCTATCAGAGCACTCTTCAAGACTGTGTAATTGTCAGCATCCTCTTCTCTTACAGTGAGGAGCTTGTCTCTACCTTTGTCTGCAAAGGAGAGCCACAAGATTGCTGCCCACTGCCTCTGGGGGACCTTCTGAACTTTACAGGCCCTCTCCAGTGCAGTTATCCACTTGTGGATGTCATCCCCACCCAAGGTAGTGACACAGGGGACCCACGGGAGACGCGTGCAGTGTAAATACACAACCGCGATACGCCGTTGACTTCTATGGAGAAAGTCGTGATCGGGAAATTAGAGAAAAGGGACACTTAAAAGAGGACTTGGACCAAACCCTTTGAGATCTAGGACTTTGAAGAGTCTCTACCCACGGGAGCACCGGAGTACTCGTGTTACCTCACCCAGGGAAGCCGGGTGCATAGGTGCCTTTCGGGGCCGGGTTTCGTCGTCGATTTGAATGGCGATCTGCTGCAAAGTGCTGCTGGCGACCAAGTGAAAAGTGTCCGGGTGGATCCAAGAGTGGATCGGAGTTCTGAAGAACCTGAAAGCAGAGGGGACAGAGTCTGGGTCACTAGCCAGTGACCAGGAAGGCGATGGACAGATGCCCACCGATGTCGAGTGCTTCAGGTGCGTTGACGGTCATCTTGACTCTTCAGCCACGAGGTCCAGGAGGCGTTGTCGGTGACCAGGAGCAGGATTCGGGCTGGTACACAATGTCTGTCGAGTGCTGAGGTGTTGGCGACCGGATTGGACCCAACAAGCCTTGGCAACGGCAAGTCTCGATGCAGAGGAAGATCGTCGATGGTGCAGACCAGCAAGATCTGGGGAACTCACTCAGCAAAGGTAAGTGAGGGCAGGCCTGGAGCAACCAGGATGCCAAGTTAGGAAAAGATTGGCCTTCGTTAAGGGCTACTAGCCAACGGGCTAGCGACCGCGAAGGAGCCTCGTGACGCCGCACGTGGATCTGGCTTACAGGACACTCGTGGAGTGGGGGCCAGTGATCTTCGGTACAGTTGGTGCTGGAGGCTATGGCTACTAGGAGCCCAAAGCACGACTTCTTGAGAGACCCAGAAGAGGATGCACTTGCAAATGTGCTCGGTATCCAGGGGTCACGGTCTCAAGTCACCCACGATAGCCACGGGCCTCAGCTTTGCTGGGGACTCAGGGTAGCCTCGGGGAAGTCTGAGAATCCACCTCTGGTGATGCGATGACTTCGGCGTCCGACGGGAGCTTCAGAAATGTGAACCGGACAGATGCTTCTTTGGTGCCTGCCCAGCAGGGGAGTCACTCCTTGACCCCAAGGGATATTCTTCTGTCCTCTAATCGTGAGTAGAGCGTCGAAGGTCCAGGATTCAGTTTCAGAGTTTCGTCCAGGGATAATCTAAAGTCCTAAGGACTGGGTTCCTATCTTTATACTAAAGATAGGGGTTGGACTACTCTGTGGCCCCACCTATGGGTGGGTCAGGGCAGAGGGGTGGCTACACCCCTTTCCCTTTGTCCAGTTCATGCCAAAGCAGGGGCTGCAAGCCCCTGATCCGGTTTGAACTGGGGTATGCACAGGGACACCAAATGTGCCCCCAGTGCAGGACTTCAAAGCACACAGATGGTGCTCCCGCCCAGCCCCAATACACATTATCCTGTCTGGGGAGGTGGTCACACCTCCCTGGGACAGGAAACCTATTGTCCAGGCCTCCCCTGCCGGAGTTTCGTCCAGCAGCAGGAGGCCAGACTCGTGTCTGTGGCAGCAGCATCCATTTTGTGATGCCAGGGCTTTGGAAAGAAGTTACCGGGTTAGTCAGAGTTAACATGTCTTTCCCTCTAGAAGGGTGGAATGCTACCCCCGCCGCCAGAATTGGTGGGGGTAGTATTCCAAGATGTTTGACACCAAACACGACATGTTTAGGTGCAGCCATTCCAAAGTTAGCATTTTACCGCGAGGTTATAATGCGCTTACGAGTATATGGTCAGGCTGCACTACAAACAGCATCAGAGAAGGGTCTCCGAACGCTGCAGAGGGGCCCTGCTCATGCAGGGGCACCCTCTCACATAGTAACCATGCACTCTGCCTTTAGGATTGATAAGGCCTGCCTTAGGAGTGACTTATAGGTTTATATGTGTGTATGTATTTAGTGATATAGGTAACCTATATCACAGTAAGGGGTGCATGCACCACCTTACCCAGGCTGCAGTAGCAGACCTGTGGTGTCAGTTTGGATGGCCTCCCAGGGGTGGCATAATACATGCTGCAGCCCCTGGTAGGCCTCTGAGGTACCTATGCCCTTGGTACATAGTATACCATATACTGGGGACTTATAAGGGCACTCCAGATTCCAATCAGAGATGTGCCTAAGGCACATGGAAACCTTTTTACAGAGAAAGCAGATAGACTGGGGTCCTGAATAGCAGGATCCCAGTCCAACTAAGTCATAAACCAGCAAAACACCATAAAAAAGTGGGGGCAACCATATAGTCAGATTCCACCTTCCTACAGTCCATACATAAGTCGAAACCCTGTTCAGACAGCTGGGTAATAAAGGAAGCAGAGTAAATCTGTTTGGTGTTTGTTAATATATTTTTCTGTGCAGATATAGGTGCAACCTTATAATAGTGCGAGGTTGGGTCAGAAGTGTTAAACCCTGAAAAATATGAGAATTTCTGTGCAAATGTTTTTAAACTACCTTTCGGTGGTGTAGGGCAATGTTCCCACTGGTGGTATGTGAAAACATTTCTGGGTTTGCTAGATTTATGCAAGAAATGATGACCATAATGTTGGTAACAATACATTTTGTCAAAATCTGATGTGTCTTCTACCATTTCAGTGCTAGAAAATGCGGCAGATTGTTCCAAATCAGACAATAAGTTATTAACAGTTTCAAAATCCCAATCATCAGAAAATGTACTGGAGGTAATGATATCGTTCAATGAAATTTTAAACAAATGTGGAATTTTTAAAGGATCGGTCGGTCCAAATATATCATAATTCACTTTGTCCCACACTATACCATCCGGTATAGGAACTGCTGAAATGTTCATGAAGGACAAGTCTCTTTGTTCACGATGAGATGAAACATGAGGTTTTAAAATTAAGTTTACTTTTGACGTTGCAGAGCTCTGTTAAAGATAGGTTCCATTGATGAGCAAGTGGAAAGTGAATACTAATCCTAACCAGAAAATAAAAAATAAAATACCGGTGATTATCCATAGTTCTAGCCAAGGTGATACTAAATAAGTCCTTCTAAGAAAGTTTAAAAAGTCTTTGATCCGTTGTTTGCGTGAAATTTGGGCTGGCGTCGTTTCAGGTTCACTTGGATCCAATGAAAAGTTATCGAAGTCGATGAAATAGCCAGATGCAGAGTACTCCTAAACTGAGAAAAATCCAAACTTTAAGACTTTCGGTATTCACAGAAGGCATTTAGGAGTCCTAAAGTTAGGACTCCTAACTTTACTACTCCTAAACTGAGAAAAAGCCTAACTTTAAGACTTTTCGGTATTCACAGAAGGCATTTAGGAGTCCTAAAGTTAGGACTACTAACTTCTGTGAATACCGAAATGAGTAAGTTCATTCTGTGAATACCAAAATGAGTAAGTGTATTCTGTGAATACCAAAAAGTACTAACTTTACGTTTTTGACGTAAGTTAGTTCATTGAATCAGGCCCCTGGTGATTAGAATCGTTCCAGGGGCAGTGGGTTTCACGTACTTAACCTTTAACGAAGGTGACACAGTACTGATCGCATACAAGTCACATCTTTACACTTCCGCAGAAATGCGCTTTTCATCTGTGGAGAAAGTTTTGACTGCAGTGCAAATGGCGATTCTAAAGGAACGCGCACTGGCACAGGGAAAACGCATTCTGGTGGTAACACCATATCCTGCCCTGGAGGCAGTGACAAAAGCAAGTGTTCCGAACTCTAAAGCTTTGCACCCCTTTGGATACAATGGGCACCATCTTTGACGTCTCCGGATGTCACTTTTATCTTTGATTCTTCTCTTCAGACTCAGGAGTTTTTACAGTATGAATTCGTTCATCCTCCTCCTCTGTCCTTGCTACCGCTTGAGGAATACGAGTGTATTATCTATACCGATGGTTCGGCACAACCGGCCACGGGTTCCAAGCATGCTTATTCAGCAGCATGTGCTATTGTTGCAGGTACCATGGTGAACGGTAAGTTCAAATCAACCGTAGTGCACACTCAGGCACTAGGAGACAGTACTGCACAATTGGCCGAGCTGCGCGCATTGGTGCTCGCACTTGAGTTCGCTAATCCGGATGTGACCACTCTTATTGTATGCGATTCTTACTACTGTGTTCAGTCTTACAATGACAATCTGTTCTTTTGGTCACAAAACGACTACAGAGATGCCAAAGGTAGCACAATTAATCATAAAATGCTTTGGGTTCGAGTGGCAGATTTGAAACAACATCTGCCACTCACACAGGTGATTCACACTCTTGGCCACCAGCGTGTGGGCGCACACACTGTTGGTAACGGTTTGGCGGATCAAGCTGCCAAATCAGCAGTAGCCACGTGCTCAGTCGCAGCAGTTACCAGATCCATGTCTAAAACAGATAATGATATTTTAGCAGCTATTGCTGCAACAAAGGAAGGTGCTAATTACCCTAGGGGTTTCCCTTCCAAATACTCTTATCAATTAGGTCCCAAACAGGCTCCTTACGTAAAAATTCCAGACGTTGGTGATCGGCTGATTCCCAACGCGGACCGCAGACTTTCCTTGATAACGGCCGCACACGAAGGCATGGCTTCGGCTCATGCTGGCGTGTCTGCGACGGTTTCCATCTTGCAGCAGCGCTACTGGTGGCGTGGTTTATACAAACAAACCCGTACTTATGTGCTTTCTTGTGACGTTTGTCAGCAGATTAAGCCTTCCATGGTTACACGGCCACCACAGACCCCGCTCTGCATTTCTAACAGACCTTTTGGGTGTGTTTACCTGGATCACTGCGGTCCATTTTCTTCAGACACTGCATATAAATACATCTTAGTTGCAGTTGATTCATGCAAACGTTTCATCTGGGTTTGGCCACAACGGAGTGCTGATGCTCGAAATGTCATAAGGGATTTGCGTGTCTTTGTGGGAATTTTCGCCTGTGGCACCTTCCATTCTGACCAAGGTCCGGCGTTCGCCTCTAAGGCTTACAAGGACGCAATGGGTTCACTAGGGGTGCGGGTGAAATTTTCGTCTCCATATCGGCCTGAGGGCAACTCGATTGTTGAACGAATGAACCGTGACTTAAAGCAATACTTAACAGCAAGAGTCTTAGGTACTGGCAGGAACTGGCTGGCCCACTTGTATACCGTACAACGTGCACTTAATAATCTCCCTAGAAGACCTCTGGGTGGGCGGACCCCATACGAAATGCTCTTTGGCATACGAATGTTTGTGCCCGACCTTGATGGTCTAGACATGGCGGCGCAATCTGCCATCTTTGATGTAGATAACCATTCTACTATGTTACAGGACTTACAAGAAGCCCGAGACAAACTTGCAATCGCACATTTACCTTCAGCCACAGATGCTGCGCTGCAGATTCCGGTTGCCGGCTGGCTTCCGAAGATTGGAGATCTGGTTCGAGAGAAGGTGGAGAACAAAAAAGAATTCGGCCCCTCTTATCGTGCACCAGTTCCAGTCCTTGGCTTGAAGGGAACTCGTACAGTCATCTTACCACCGCTTCCTGGTCGCAAAGAGAACAGATACATCTCAGTGGAAAATGTCAAGCTACAACATCTGGCCGATCCTGAATAGTGTTACACCAGCGGTCTCTTGTCCTGTCATTTCCCGGACAAATGTTTGTGGCCCTCCGGCCCGAACGGTCACTGATGTTGCTATCGAGATGGTAGATTTGCCTGATTGCTTACTCGACTACCCGGATTCCCCCTGCAACAAGGAGACTGAGTATACCTACGCCGCTAACGAGTCGGTGGCTCACCTACCAACAACGCCACTGAGCCCAACACGTTATTCATTTGACTTGGATTCCACCTCATCACTTGTCCCGTCCAAATTCAGTATTTTTGTATCCTGGTTCAGAGACAATTTTTTGATTCCCCCTGGACATACATCTGGTTGGTACTATTCCTGATTTTTCTGTTCATGTCCATTGGCTTTGTCACAGTGTTTTTTCTACTCATCAATGGTCACTATTTACCAGAACGCTCTGCAGTGTACTGTGTCGCTGGAACTTTGGCTCCACATTCTTCATCTCACATCATGAAGCGTGACCACACATATGTGAACATTTCAGCTTTTCCAGTCGCTGATGGCATCGTATGGGATGCAGTAAATTTCCAAATTCATGGACCAACCGAGATTATTAATGTACCAAATGTCCTCCGTGTTTCAATGGGTGATGTCGTTAAAAGTAATATTCATTCTGACGATTGGGATGTGCATGCAGTTGAATCATTATTTACTGATTTGAAATATTATGCTGCTTTTAATGCTGAGGATTTGTACATGAATTCTGCAAGTTATGCCGATTTGTATTGTTACCAGCATTGGGGCAACCACTTTGTCCATAAACCAAGTGCACTGTGTGTTCCTTTTAACTACACCCAATGGGAGCATTGTCCAAACCCTTTGCCAGGTAGCTCCCAGACTCTTAGAAATAAGTTTACTTACTTTACAGACTTTGATAGATCGAACCCTGGGTCCTATTATTTTAAATTAAACACTTCATCCACTCAGAAAATCATGTTGACCCACACCAAATTGCTATATTCGGGTTCCTTTTTGAGCGCCTTAGCTGTGGGTGGTTATGAGTACTGGAAGGACACTGTTGACTTGAAATCTATTTGGGGTTCCAAACCATGGCAGGTGCAAGGCACAGAAGCCTTGCACAGTGCTTGCCTTATCCCGGCCCAAATTTTATTTTTGAATAATACCATCTATCAAACTACGTGTTGGGGTTTGGCTACTTCCAAACAATTGAATGCACCTTCCATTCCTGTATTGTCATCCGCTCCCAACTCAAGCATGCATTTCAATATGTCCCTTGCAGCGGTGCAAGCTTTGTTTCAGAACAATTCGTTTAATGTCTCCACGTTTGTTCAGTCATCCTGGTTGGCTTGGCCGACGGCAGCAGACGCATGCCAGCTGCGTTTTCATGACTCAGCTCCTGGGTACAAACAGGATAGGCCAGACCCGAGATTTTCTGACTCTCGTACTGTTACAACATATTCTGTTGGTAAATTGTGTAAACAGTGGTTGCAGCACTCTTCTTTAGATTCTGTAAAACAGCATTTGTCCCTGCTATCAAGCAACATCAATCTGTCCGATTTTGTTCTGGGGCCTCATGGCCCTCGACCTAAGAGATTCATATATGAGACCTATAATGAACTCTGGAAGCTTTCGCAAATTGAAGCTGCTTCCCGTCTAAGGGAAATAGATCAGGCAAATTTGGAAAAGGTGCTTGCTGTTGTTGACAATAGTATTAATACCCTGTCTTCCCGCATTTACACGTTAGAGAATATTGTGTCCTCTGTTGTTGATATTGTACAAGATGATGTTTCTGTGTTATATCATGGTCAGAATCAATTGCGTTCAGTTATGCAGTTTGCATGGACTTTGCAGACCCTTAAGATGGGTAAAGTTCCTTGGCACTTTTTGAACACCTCTGCCTTATTCCTGCCTTTTAATTTAACTGACAAACAGCAGTTCATGTCCATGAAAGATGCAGCATACACTCTGTTACATATCGAGAAAATAGAGCCCCTACCATTCTCTGTGGCGGAATTGGATTCTGCCGTGTGGCTAGTGCATGGGGTTATCGCCTTGCCTTTTTCTTTATTTGAATTTAGTTTGTGCATGAAACATTATCCTGTGGGCCGTTTCCATCCCTTGGGCAGTGCCTTCCTGCATGAACTTTGGTCCCTGCCTTTCATGTATAAATGCCTGAGGGACGGGAAGGAAGTTTTTCTCACAGGGGAGTCATGCGATTCTACTGTGGGTCATTCCCTTGTTTGCAAGAACATTAAATTGCATGGAGCTTGTAACGTTTCGGCTCCGAATCTTGCTTGTGTTTTAAAGGGCATTAATGCTCCTGCTATTTCTCCTACTTTCACTGTGCTTGCAAATGGTAGCTATCTGCTTCTGAATAATCAAGACTGCTGTGGCATGCTGGCCGGCATACCCTATATTGTTACAGTTTCACACAGGGATGTCTGCTGCAAAAATGTGCTTTTTCCTCCCCCGCACGACATCATAGATAGTTCCATTTGGCCTTCCATTCCTACTTTGAAGGCGGATTTCAATAAATTGAGCAGAATAAAGGCACTATTATTGAACCAGGAGGCTATGCTCACATCCGCCCGGGAGACATTCATTCTCCAGGTGGCGAGTACCCACAGTGAAATACAGGCCCTTTTGAACACTAACCTCCCACAACATTTCGGTGAACTGATTCACCGCGTTTTTAATGCATCGCGCACCGAAGGTCTGGTGCACTTTTTAAAGTTGTGGGCTCTGGCCTTGTAACCTCCTTTCAAACTATCTTTGGTGTAATACCGGCTTTTATTCATTCCATTTTTCCAGCGGCTTTGGCGGCTTTCCGTTGATCCTCGCCTTAGCGGCTGGTGTATTGCTTTTGGTCTGTTTACTACGCAATGGCTGCACCTCCTTGGGCCCTTCTCGACCCAGGCCGACTCCAGATGCTCCGTGAGCGCATCCTCGCTGGCTTCGGCATCCTGCCATTGGCGACACTGAGTGTGTCCTATAAACTTTCTTTTCGCTTTGCGTATTTCACTTGCGTGCAACCTGTGATGTCTTGCATCCGCTGTCCTTTCTCATGGACCATGGATTATTGCCTCTCCAATACGTCTCTGTCTCGACCGGATTTTGTCCTGCTGGTGGGTCCCTTAGAGGCCCATGAACGGGACTGTTCCGCTGCAGGCTACATGGCGCGTGCGGCTGCACTGGGGATTTTTGCACAATGGGATATCTGGGCGGCTGCTCAGAATCTCCTACATCAAAGTTATATTGAATACCACGCAAGTTGTCCCGCAATGCTGTTCGCTGCTCCCTCTTGCGAGGAACATGACTGCAGTTTTGATTTATTGGACTGGATGGCGTCGCTTTTTTCCGACAATTCCAACGATGTCCTCTTGGAAGGTGTGGCATTTTTCTGCACTTATACTCTGTTGGATTAGGATGGCCTTCGCTTTACGCGACCTGCCTCGCTGGATTTTTTTTTTTTTTGTCCTACAATTTTTATTCCCTCTACCATTTCTTGTCTTTCATGGGGACTATTCCATACCGAACATTTCTGTTCTGCTCCGTCTATTTGAACTCTGTCTTCATCCTATGTCTTTGCCAATGGACTGCCCAGGGGAGGGTGTCATGTGGTTTGTGGCCTCCTGGTCTGCCTTGCTACGTTGGCTTAGGCCTGGCTGCCATGATGCTTTTTTGCGCACATTACTCTGTGCCATTGTTTTTCCAGCCTCTGCTTCTGCCCGGCTATTTTAGAACTGTCTGCATTTCTGTCTTTCACCTTTTCTCCTGTTCCCTTTGGGTTACGTCAGCACAACATGTACAAGGTCGAAAAACAACGTCCCTTGTTCTTGCTGATCTGGCCAGTCCCTCGCACGTAGACATAACACTAAGTACAGCTGCCCTGGAGAAATTTGTGTGCTTTTAATATTGTGATTTCACGGTTAGAGACATTTGGAGAAAAACCTTTCCAGCGAGAAGAGCTGTGCTTGTCTGATGATGTAAACCTTGCATCTAGATATTGAGGTATGGGGGTTCGCTTGACAATGCCCAGAGGTCTTCTGTTTTTATAATAAACTACCTACTAGCACGGGGAGGGTGGTATGGCCATTTAGCCCTATATCCACTGCTTTATGAAATGCTTTCCCCGTTCGTATTCTATGGAATTGTAACTATGCTGATTATATTATCCTTATGCATTATGCTGATAGTACTGGCACGTGTACTGTATCGTAGAGCACGGAAGTTGAAATAAACATTATAAACTATACAGTGTCTCTTTTTACGCACGTTGTGGACAGGTATGAGTGAGTTATGAAAGGGTGTCCTTGCTCCCGCGAGTCCTGAGAGTGAGAGAGAGATACCGTGTTCTGGGTTGTCTAATCATTGGTAGCATCACTGCTCATGAGACGCTGCAGCTAGTCGGATTGGGATTGAGGGTACTAAGGTTTATGGTTGGCTCACCACTATATTCCGAGGTCCTATTATCCTGTGCATAGCTCTGTGTATGTGCAGAATCCCTACAACAATAGGTTTGATATCTGGAGTTTTGTAGTGGGTGCTGAGACATTGAACTTTGTCTTGGGTTAGTTTGTAGTAAATGAGTAGGGTACATGTGCTGTGAGTGTGTTACTCCAGTTGTGAATGGGGTAGGGTGGGTGCTGGTGCATGTACAATTAGGCAGCATTTCTGGCCCTAGTCTCAATCAGTCTCGAACAGGCTCAAACAGGCAATTGCCCTTGTCCTCTCTGCCCTTAGCCTCGACGCCCAGGCTTCGAAGCCCTGAGTCCTAAGCTTAATTAGCCCTAGTAATCAGGTGATCCCTTCAGCCAATGGGAACCCTAACCCTAACCAGCCACACCACTAGCCTTAAGCCCTAGAACCAATAGGAAAGCAATCACTTATAGCCAATCACAGCCCAAGTCCCAGCAGCCAATCATGCAGGAAACCCTAAACCTTACATCCAATAGAAAGCCTAGCCCCAGGAACCAATCAGAAACCCTAAACTTATCCACAAATCAGATAAGTAACGCTAAGCCCTACATCAATAAAATCACTGACCCAGGAACCAATCAGCACCCTCAAATACTCAACCAATGAGAACACTAACCCTAATCCAAAAGAAACACCAGCTACAGCCACCAATCAGTGCACACATGTAGCATCCAATAGCAGCATATATAAGGTGCCTGCAACCTCAAGCAATGTTTGCTGGGAAGGGGGATGGAGGCTGCTCCTCAATTCAGAATCTCCTAGGACACAGACAGGCTCAATCCACACTCTGGAGTTATGCAGGTAAGGGCCTAGTAAAACTTCACATTTTTAAACAAAACAAGTGACAAATGATGCAATCACAGGCAGGTAAAAACTTAAATTTGTAAACTGCAACAACCACAACCAAAATAGGTGAAAATGATGCAATCACGGGTAGAGGAAAATCGCTTTTAAATTTCAGGAAAGAGACAGCACAATGTCTGCCTTCTTACCACCTCTGGGCCTTGGTTCACTGCAATCTTGGGCACAGGGAAACTGCAGCTCACAAAATGGAGCTGAATGTTTTGGGGTTCACCCAACAAACCCTTAAGTTTCCTGGACAGGTGTGAGAGAAGGGCTTAGGGTTGCTTGGTAGCTAGGGAGCCAATCAGCAAAGCTCAGGCTGCTGGGCAGGGGGCTGGAAGCTGCTCCTCAATTCAAAATCTCCTAGGAGACAGACAGGCTCAATTCACACTCTGGAGTTCTGCAGGTAAGGGCCTAAAACCTTTGCCCTCCAACAATACTGCTTTTCCAACACTTGAAACAGCTCACTCTCCTAGCCAGAAAAGAGGGTTACAATCCCTTTCCAAACACAGTTTAGACAACTGACAGCAGATTACTGCAGTCTCAGAGCACCCTCTGTTCTGTCTCTGATGTACAATATATCTGTTTCTAAGGGGGAAAGGAGGGGTTAATCTGGTTCACTCAGTTGCTAAGACAGAATGGGAGCTGGGGTGGATTGCTTAACACACAGGTCTGAGCACAGATCAAGTGAGAAACTAAGGGCAAAATCAGGTAGTCACAGGCAATTTTGCAAATACAGCAGATTTTGGACTGCAAAGTCCACAATGCAACAGGTAAAATGAGATATTCATGGGCAAGTAAAACTTCAAATTTTTGAACAAACAAGTGACAAATGATGTAATCATGGGCAGGTAAAAACTTAAATTCGTAAACTGTAACAACCACAAGCAAAACATGTGAAACTTATGCAATCACGAGTCGAGGAGGAAAATCGCTTTTGAATTTCAGGAAAGAGACAGCACAAAGTCTGCCTTCGTACGACCCCCTGGTCTGAGGTTCACAGCAATCTTGGGCACAAGAAAACTGCAGCTCACAAAATGGAGGTGCATGTTTTGGGGTTCACCCAACAAACCCTTGAGGGGCCTGGGCAGGTGTGAGAGGAGGGCTCAGGGTTGCTTGGGAGCTAGGGAGCCAATCAGCAAAGCTCAGACAAAATTGTCAATAGGCTTGGTGCTAAATTTAACATGGACACGGTAGGCACTCTTCTACCTGGAGGAGGACTACTGTTCTTCTTCAGAAGATAGGACTCTCTGGGTTACTTCCCTGCATTGTTGGTGTGAGGTAGTTGTTCAGGAACTTCAACGTTGAACAGGTTCTTGATATGGTTGTTGCCAAACCCTACAGTTACTTCTAAGATAATTTGAAATATTGATGAGGACACACTTCTCTCTTTCAAGGCCAAGGCTGCAGAGAAAGATGTATATTGGCAATTATTATTGTCACCAGGATATTTCTAGGAAACAGCTCAGGGCAAAACTATGAAATAATCATTGTCAACAGTTTTCCGAAAACAATTCTAAACTTTAGTAATGATAAATTCCTCTGACTTTGTATTGAATTTGTCTTGTAGTAAACGTCCATTGAGTCAAATTTGAAACATTTCAATATTCGAGTGAAGGTGGTAGCCCTGATGCCTTCCAGGACTAGGAGGGTTCCTTCATTCGAGGACTCATTTCGTGAAATCCACAACTGTCAAAGAAAGAGACGAAACAAGCCGAAAAACATGTCACAAATTTCAAATACAAAACCACTTATCGTCCAATCATAAATATACCGCAACTAAGTCAACTGAACATTAATGCCGTAACACGTTTGCAAATTTCCACAAAACGTACTATTAAACAGAATTCTGTAGTCAATAGAGATAAAAAAAACCTATATATCTTAGATTAAATTATGGAACATATGTAATAAACGCTCCAATAAAAAAATATAGGAGGAGGAACAATGGGGATCAGCGATGGGTAATTTAATTTGCTTAAAATGGCATTGCTGATAGAAATAGGGCAAAACTGGCTGCAATGCCACTTGGGGGCCTATTTACAAGCGGTTTGCGTCACATTTGCACCATGTAATGTGGTACATGCGCAACGCAAATCTTAAGTTACATTTATGAAGCCATGCAAGGCCACCTTGCGTGGCCCTAAGTGGCTCCTTAAATCTGGAGTAAAGCAACTCAGGGCAAATCGCTGCACTGCCTTACTCTGCGCAAGGGAGGTGTTCCATGGGCATTGCATGGGTGTTCCCATGCCACTCCCATGGTTTTCGATGCACTTCCAGATTTACCAGAACAGGTAGACCGGGGAATGCAGAACACACACAAGCCCTCACGCGTAAACGGGGGACAGGATCATCCCAGCACCATGACTAGGCTTCATGGTGCGAGGATGATTCCCAATTATGAAGCATGCCACCTTTGGTGGGTGAGTAAACCCGTCTATTAAAGGGACGCCTCCTTACTAGCCAGCCATCCCTGTCTTCCTCTTTCTATTGATAGACCAGAGGGCTCGGTGTTCTATTACATTCGGGGTCTTAAAAATCTCCTCGGCTCCCCTTCTGTGTTTACAAGACCTGAGAATGCGCCAAAAAGATAAGCCTTCCCGGGAGAGGCTTAACGATGGGAAACATCTTTATTCCTCCTGGTTACTTCCCCTTTCTTGCAGCACACATAAAAAGAAGAATATGCCTCTCAGGATTGTTTTTGTGCCTGAAAGTGCTCCTTCCTGCACAAAAACAATCCTGCATGCAACGCAGGCACCCGCACAGCGGAAAAAACAGGAATGTGCTGTGTTGCCTTAAATACAGCACATTCCTGCCCTTTCCCTGTCAAGCAGTGCAGCACAGCAAGGTGTGCTGCGCTGCACTATGTGACTTTTTCGGAAATAGGCCCCTTGGCTCCTACTAGCATGGTTGGTAAACAGTGAGTCAAAAAATCTTCAATTGTGAACATGCGCTTCGATTTACTGAAAGTTTGAACTGGTGACTGGCTGGTGACTCCTGACTACAGCTCGAGACTCTTAGGCGGCACTAACATGTTGTCTTGAAATAGTGCGATTCACTCTTTCTCACGAGTTTCAGGGAGACTCACACCCGATGTATTGCTCAATTTTCGAATTGGTGAGCTGGGGAACAGTGAAGGGGTGGTGCCCGTTCATGTGAAATTGCCCACTCTGACTCTGCTCCCTTTAATAGAAACTCCTGCCTTTTTTTGCCTCCCTTACTGTATAACCCCAGTCACGTTGCGCTCCGTCAGTGTCAGAGGGTAACCACGAGATCGAGACAAATGAATACTAATTTGAACAGTTTGTGCAATGGCGCGTTTCCTGAGGTGACGTGAAAGATCTATCTGATGAAATCGATCGACCATTAATTAGGGAGTAAATATTGCAACTGAAAAAGTGACATAATCTGACGATGTATAAATGCGCCATGTTGGAAGTAATACGTTATGAGGGAATAAAAACATGGTTGGTCTGCACTGGCGTTTGCCTTATTAAAAGTGTTAAATGCTGAATACGAAATGCAATAGAATTTGGAATGCCTAAGGCTAGATACGATGATAGTAACTCAAAGTATAAAACTCACTTAAACCACCAACTCCAGAAAAAATAGCATAAACATGAAATAGTTACAGCAACAGCCTCGTTGGTAATGCTAAACAACAGCCAGTGAAATGAAAACGAAGATTCAAACTGATGAAATAAAAACAGCTTAAACCAACACATAACATGTATGGAGAAAAATAAAACAACCATACTCATTTATCATGATTGTTACATGACGAACTTTTCAATACATTTAAAGAAAGCACACAATCTCCACGTTGTCATTGAGACCTGCGGGGTGCATGCTGTTCAATTTTTTAATCCAAAATGTTCCCCCCTGCAAAAGAAATCTTAGATATCTTTAAAAAAATGTTTGGAGGGACTTTGCCAATGTTACATTTAAAAACGAAATGCAAGCTAATTTAAATATCAAATTAGGAAACACTCTGGAAATTGGATGAAGATTGGACAATAAAGGCAGAGGTTTAGTCGGCATGGGCATTGATTATTACAACCAAAAAGTATTGAAACACGTGAATGATCCCACTATTTATATTAAGCTGCAAAATGATCTGACCACTGAGTTCGCTACAATTGTGAAACATATGTTGGACTATGCATTAACTTCCGGAATAACTCAATGAAAAAGTGTAGGAATGCTTGTTTCCAATCTATTCACACTGACCAGAAATATTTATTTTACCTAAGATATATAAGGACGGCAGAAATCCTCCATTTAAATGGATTGTTTCTATATTTGGTTTGTTACAGGAAAACCTAGGTTAATATATACAGATTACTTTTTACATTCTCTTGTCCAACAACAGACATTATAGTTGAAAGCCACAACCAACCTATTAAATAATCAGTCTAACATTGATGTAAGCAACCATGAACAGGAACCTTTAAGTACCATGGGCGCACATGCATGCAATACTTCCATACTACATCAATATGGGATAGATGTTTGGAATGATTTCCCCTAAAAAAATACACTGCAGGGTCAATCAAACTTTTCTTGCCAAGTTATGTAGTACACCCTACGTCATAGATTTAAAAAAACTTTATTTAAAGCTTTTTTTCTTTTAACAGTCAGTCAAGCAATACAATATATATTGGTTGTCCTATTACAGTTTCAGAAACAAACATGTAGCAAACCATATATTGTGGACAGAAATACACTCCCGGGTCCTAGGTCCCCCCAACGTCATATTGCATGCTTCAAACTACTCTTGCACTTTATACAGTTTGCCAATTTAACATTGTAGCGCTTCATTTAAATTCTTTAATCACTCACAGGCGCATTAGTCATGCCCTCTCCTCCATCGTCCAATCCTGTTGCCTGAGGGTCTACTGTGTTCTCTTCCACCGCTGCCCTCTTTATCATGTATTCCCTGTATGGGCCCCATATATCCTTAGGTATACTTCTTTCTGGGATGAGGGCATTGTAGTTATCTGAGTGTGTAGAGCAGTGTGCTAAATCAGCAAGCCAATCTGTAGCCTTCGGTGGTGGGCCTCACAACCATCTCATTGCTATTCTCCGTTTGGCCAGTAGGAGGCAAATAGCTGACAGTTTACATCCCGATTTATGTATATCTTACCCCAGTAATGCAACCAGCGGTGTCTCTGGGATTGGGAGTGCAAGCATCTGTGTTAATATACCATATACGTCCTTCCAGAAGTCCCGTACCCCTGGGCAATCCCACGCCAAATGTGTGAACCCCGCATTCGCCGTCCTGCACCTCTGGCATCTATCATTATCAAGTAAGCCATACTTATGTAGTCTGGCGGGTGTATAATATACCCTATGAAGATATTTATAATGTATAAGCTTATGCCTCCCATTTTGAGAAATAGATTTTGTGTTAGCATAGCATATAGCCCACTGCGCTTCTGTGATTTCCACACCCAAGTCAACTTGCCATTCCATTTGTGTTTTTAATGGGGAAGCTGCATGAGTAGCTTGGTTAAGTGCATATAGTGCCATGACGCCTCTTTGCGGGGAAGTAGCCTGCATTAAGTAAGTTAGTGTCTTCCATTCCTGTGGTTCCACCAGCCTGTCCCCCAGAAACTCACGCATAGCTTGCCGCATTCTGTGATAATTGTATGTGTCTAGGGCGGTGGTTTGAGAATCATGAGCCAGCACTTGCTCCCACTTATTCATTAGTCCCTCGTAAAAAGAAATCCCCCATTTGTTCGACTTTTAATTTGTGGAGTGTTTACTTAACCACCCTTTCATCTCCCATAGGCAACCGGCCGCACCACTCTATGGGCCATTTAGGTGTGTACATAAGTTTAATACTCTGCGACCTAGCCACGTCTTGCAGTTGAGTCCTGGTGCAGGCTATCAGGTCTATTATAGGTGGGGTGTCCCTGGCGCCCTCCATCAACACTCCCGGCAGTGGCCTGGGTTTAACAGCATTTCGTTCAATATGCAATTGAGGTAAATCCCAGGGTCCATGTATCCAATAATCGGTGTGCAACACCTGGGCTGCCCTGTAATACCTTTCTAGGTCCGGGGCATTTAGGCCCCCATCCGCGTATGGTTTTATGAGAGTATCCCATTGAACTCTCGGGTTCTTCCCTGCCCAAGCTAGGCGTATCATTTGGGTTCTAATGTTTTGAAAAAATGACTTTGGTAGTATGATGGGGATATTAGCAAACAAGAACAGAAAGCGAGGCAGTGCTATCATTTTCATTATAGTTATGCGACCCAATAGGGACAATGGGAGCCTTATCCACTTGTCGATGGACTCTTTTAGTTTCTGTGTTGCTGGGCCATAATTTTCCCGGACTATTATGTCAGGGTCTGTGTGTACCTGTATCCCCAAGTATTGCACCTCTTCCGTAGTCCATTCAATGGGGTAGTCTGTATCACCCTGCGTCGTTGACGGGGTAAGGGGGAACATTATAGATTTATGCCAATTAATCTTTAGGCCAGAATATTGTCCAAATAGTGTCACCTCCTTTAACAGTGGGTGCAAATTTTGTTCTGGATTATGTATATATAACAACATATCATCTGCATAAGCAGCTATGACTAAGTAATACTGTGGGGATCGAATCCCCCTATGCGCATGGTATTCCCGCATGACGCACATCAGTGGCTCCACCACTAAGGCGTATCATAGTGGTGAGAGCGGGCATCCCTGTCTGGTACCTCTTGTGATTGCAACCACCAGGGAAAGAACTCCATTTATCCGGACACGGGCTATGGGATTGGCATATAGCACCTGAATAAATTTGAGGAAGACATCTCCTACACCCACTCTGTTGAGGACTGCATAGAGAAAACGCCATTCTACGGAATCGAAAGCCTTCTCTGTATCTATAAAGACAGCTGCTGCCTTTATCTTGTTGTCTATGCAAGCTATGGAGTAAAAAAAAGATCTTAGGTTACATGTAAGGGAGCGGCCCGGGACAAACCCAGTCTGCTCAGGTCCAATCAGTTTTGGTAACAGTGGGGCCAGTCTATTCGCTAGGATCTTGGCATTCAGTTTAGCATCTGTGTGGAGCAGGGACAGAGGCCTATATGAGGCACAGTGATCTGGTTGCTTCCCAGGCTTGAGGATAGTAATCAAAATAGCCTCTCTCATGGTTGGTGGCATAGTACCATCCTTTGATATTTCCTTCAACAGGTTCATCAGATGTGGAACAAGTCTGTCCTGATATGCTTTATAGAAGGCCACAGTCAGACCATCAGAACCTGGCACTTTATCATTCGGCATATCTTTTAATGCAGCTATTATTTCCGTCAGGCGAAGAGGTTCCATTAATCTTTCCCTGTCTGCGTTTTCAAGCCATTTCATTGTAATATGGGCAAGGTATTCCTCATCTGACTCATCTATGTCGGGTTCTCGTGTGGCATATAGTGTTCTGTAATAGTCCCCGAAGACCTCCACTATTTGGGATGTCCTCCGAACTAGGTCGCCGGCAGCAGTGCGTTTCTGCGTTATCTCATTTTCTTCCCTAGGAGGCTGTGTAAGTTTAGCGAGAGTCAAGCTGGGCCTTTCCCCTTCTGCGTATGTCCGTGCCGTTGCATATTTACAGAGGTGTTTAACTTCCATGGCTGCAAGCTCATTGTATTCATCTATCTGCTCTTGTATTTGCGCTAGTACATTTGGGCCCCCTCCCTCTCGTAGCTGCTTATCTAGGGTGTCTAAAGTCTTTTCTACCCTCTGCAATTGTGTTCGAATCACCTTAAGGACTCCAGCATGCTTTGCTATAGTCATGCCCCTAATATAGACTTTAAATGTCTCCCAAATAGTGCACATCTTGGGCACACTGCCTAGGTTCGTAGCAAAGAATTTGTCTACTGCATCTCCCAGCTTTTTGCGGGACACAGGGTCCAGCAAGGAGTATTGTGGAAATCGCCACGAACACTCCCTCCACTGTAGGTCGTCCACAGCCATGCTGATCATGACTGGCGAGTGATCTGAAAATGTACGTGCCATGTGGGAGCAATCAATAATGCTGGACATGATCTCTCGTGATGCAAACCAATAATCTATTCTAGTGTGGGTGTCATGCACTGTAGAATAATGCGTATAGTCCCTGCTCTAGGGTGCTCTAGTTCTCCAAACGTCCACCGAATCCTCCGCTTCTGCAATTGCTGCTATGGTTCTAGCTGCTTGGAGGGGCGTCTCTGAGGCCCTTTAGACCTATCTAATTCTGGATCTTGCGTGCAGTTGAAATCCCCACCCTATAATTGGTGCATATGTGAGTATGGCGCAATTTTAGCATGTAAAGCATGATAACATTGGGGGTCATCATGAGTTGGACCATATACACCAACCAGTAACATCTCAAAATTCTCTTTATAGCATCTGGCTATGACAAACTTGCCACCTTTATCAATTTCGATTTCTTTTAGCCTCAGTCCAGAGTTCCTGCCCTTTCACCAGCACCCCTCTTACGTGTGACGTAAACCCGGACGCTATGCATGTCCCTCTCATTCTCCTGGGAGTTAACACACCTGTGCTCTACGGAAGATGTGTCTCCTGAAGTATAGCCACATCTATGCGATGTCGTTCTAAATAGGCAACTATTTTACGTATTTTCCTATGGTCATTAAGACCTCTGACGTTCCATGTCAGGAACGTTACGTGATTGCGGGCATTAGTGCCTTGAGCATCAGCCACTTCCTGGTTTTCTGCCCCTATGCTTGACGTCCACTTTTCGTAACGTTCCTTCTGAACTGCACTTACACTTATAATAATTACAGCTTCTGCTTGCTGACAAACTTTTTACCCTAACGCCATAGTCGATTCCCTTTGGCTTGGCTGAACTTCAGATATTTAACCCTACCCTCCCCATTCCAAACATAGCACCCAGTGTGGATTACACTTGAGGGCGGTGGATGCCTTCCACCAGACATCTCCCAGTGACCTGTTATGCCCAGTTTATCTCACATTCCAGACACTCTGCTACTTATTTCTAGCTCCTGTAACCAACTACAAAGTGCGCCTCTGCTGCGCCTAACATCTCCTGTTATCCGAACGCGCTGCATCAGGCGGTTACGTGCGGCTCAGTTTACACGATTTTCATCTGGATATCGTTTACTCCGTGGCCATCTTGGGTCTAGGCAAGCTCTGCCCCCCACCCTATGTCATAGATATTTTGAATAAAATGGAGACTATTCCTTGCAATCTAAAGGGGCTTTCTGATGCTATTTTGTTTATCAGCAGTGGGTTTCACCCATAGGGCAGAGGAGCGTCGCCCCCCCTGCTGTGAGCACAGCAGTAAACACAGATGATTAAAATGGTTATTATTATTCTATTATTCTGTGTGCCACTGGCCCGCGCTGTTGAAATGTGAGTGTGAGGGTGGGGGCAGGGCAGATTCCTGCGGATTGCAGTATGACTGCACCAGTGCTCAGTGCTCGTGTCAGATTGGCCAGCTCTCTACAGCCATCCTATCTGACATGCGCACTTAAGACACAGCAATCCCAGAGCTGTAAAAAAGCCGGTGGATTGCAGGCACAGTCCTCTAGCATCAAAATGAGCGCTGGGGTAGTCTGCTCCAAGCAATCCTGGAGCTGATTAGTTGGATTCACGTGCAGGAAGTCAATCACCTTCCTTCCCTTTCCTCTATCTCAGGAGGTAAGAGTGCTTCAGCATTTAGGTGTATTTTGCGGCTCTCCACCAATGTTTATAATGTTGCCAGCCGCCCCTGACACACACAACGCTACATAACAGCTCCACCCCGCCGTACTCAAGCCACATGTCATGAGGTTTATAGCCTCAATGTGTTTTTGCCTTGTGGAATGTTTTACATTCAGAAAGATCTTGTGTATTTTAACGCAGCAGGGAATGTTACCTCAGCGTCGCACAGAGGCCTTCCACGCAGGGGCGGGAATTGGAGCCCACACTCTAATTACTTCTATAGATGGGGTAGCTCTCCCCCTCCTCACCTAATGAAGGGGCAGGATGTGCAGTTGTTGAATTTATAAACACAGGCTCAGTCATGAGGCCCTGTCGAACAAGAAAACGGGTGTGCTAATTGATGTGACGGCCTTGGCCCATTAGTGACGTACGGCTTTGTAGCAGCAGTGGTAGTTTAACCTCAGCCCCTGTGCTCAAAACATTTGGATTGGGGATAAGGAGGTGCTGTGCGGTGAAGGAGTTGTTTCAGCTTCCGCTGCTAAATCACTGTCTGTTTACAAATTTTAATATGTTAAAGCAGTGGCAGACTGGTCATGATAAATATCGGGTGATTTCAAGACAGGAAACTGTCTGCCCTCACAAGGAATTCACCAGACACTTCTATCACGGTGCTCACTTTCAATGCATTGTGGGAAATTCACTAGTCTCTTGTTATTCTTTCTCGGACCCAGCCCCTGGGTTGCCCAAGGCAGGGCCAGACTGGAAACCAAAAGATGCTGGAGAAACTGAGTGAGGCAACAGCAGCCCCTCGCTCTCTCAAAACCGACCACCAAAGGCTTCAGCCCTCCCGTGAAATGCTTGTGGAAAACAAACGAGCTGCCGGGGACTAGCCACCATGAAACTCATCCAACTGCCAGCAGCAGTGTTATCCTTTACATGATTACTGTAAGCAAGCCGCAGAGTTTTGGTCATTGTCATTAGAAATCAATTGTGCATCATCTTGGGAGGAACGAGTGGGGAGGAACACCCCTTGGCTATCCCTTGCGAATCACAAGGGTTCGCAATGTGTGCCTTGTAATTCGCAGGGGCTAGTGTGACCTGGAAGGGCTTTGGTCAAGCTGGTCTGTGGATATTGATGCTGATTTCTTATAGCAGGTGTGTTGTGTATTTGTTATGGTAATGTTCCTCTGGTTAATAATGAATTCTCTAAGGAGAGTATTGACCATGATAGGGTTCCTTTGAGCAGTGGTTAACGGGATCAGGTAGAGTGGCTGCGTCATCTCAGGTCTATGTGAGAGTGCAGGCACTACCTTCAGATTTTATTTATTTATTTAAAGGTTTTTATAGAGCCAGACATTCATCCCCACAGGGATATCACGGTGCTAGTAACTAACTTTTGTTTTCAGCAGAGTGAGGGTTGAAGTCAGAACTATTCGGGCAATGAATCACATCACTGACCGATGGGGTTAAAAGGTCGCTTTTATTTCAGCAACAACAAACTCAATACAATAATGTAATCAATGAACTTGTATGTATCCCCACCCCATGAAAATATCCCCATATCGATCCCCCAATGAATTTTCCCCCATATCGATCCCCCATGAATTTTCCCCCATATTGATCCCCCATGAATTTCCCCCATATCGGTCCCCCATGAAATTTCCCCCATGTTGATCCCACATGAATTTTTCCCCCATATTGATCCCCAATGTTCCCCCACCTTGAACCTCGACCACAACCCCTTAGTTTGTCCCCCTTCCTACCTCCTGCCTCATTCCTCTGTCCTCTGTTTTCCCTCTGTCCTAAGCTATTCTGCCTGCCCCAACCCTTCCTGCCTGCCTCAATCCCGTCCAAATCTGCCACCAGGAAAAAAACCCTGTAAAGGCGTTTTTTCCTGTTCCCCCCCTCCCCCAATTTTATGCTTAGAAATTGAACAGAAAATGCTATGCGATCTAGCAAGCATAAATAAAATCCGTAACTCAGCTTGTGAAAGAACCAAAACTTTAATGAGAAAAAACTTCTCAATAAATACCAGAAAGCTCGAACCCAATCCCCCAGAAAGGAAAGCCGCTTATGCAATCCTTCAACCCCACGGATGCAAGCCCAAATGTAAGATAATTTGTCCTTAATATTCACAATGTATAGTTCGTTCGCAATGAAAGACAAATGAACCCCATCCGGTCTGAAAAATTGAAAATCGTCTTTACCAATGAGCAGTAAAACCTTAGGTGATGGCTTAGAAGAAGCCAATTCGTATAAACTGGGCAACAGCTGACCCCAACGCATACCACTCTTACCAAACCAGAAAATGTCAGTGTCCTCAAAACTAAAACCCAAATTTGAACCATAGTGGCTTCTCTCAGCTTGTTTGGCCGCCCATCTCACGAATGAGTGTCCAACGATCCAGACTCTCGCCATGGATGCCGGTGAAGAGATTTGAGGACCTAGAAAGAAATAAATGTTAGCAAGAACAAAATGATGTCTAAAAGTCATTCAAATCTCTAACATATTTTAAACAGCAATTTGATGTCCAACGGCCTAATCTTCGCAGCTGCTGTAAGGAAAAAACCCCTCCTGACAGCTTCTGAAGCAGCTCCTATTCTAAAAGAATGAGTACCAAATTCTAAGGGGTTAAGACCTAATAAAAGCAAAGATTTCCTCAGGACCGCTAGAAGCTGTGAAGCGGTTAATGCAGATCTATCCTGATGCTGAAAGATAAAATTATTATTTGGATAACTTTCAAACTCTTTAAATGTTAACCAAGCAGACCATGGGCATAGCGGACCGCCAAGCTTCCGCAACACCACAGTAGCCCCTTTATCTCTTTGGTCCGTTTTGGATGATTCTAAATGAATACTTAATGAATTTGGTGAGGTTGACACGTTGGAATACTTTAGCCCTTGAATAAACGATTTACCTAACAGCTCAAATATCCTAAAAGCCCCAAAGAATAACCCTAACATACAAAGTATAAAACAATGCAGCTTCAAATTTGGAATAACAAAGTGTGGGCAGAGTTGGTAGAATTCCCCCCAATAAGGAAAAAGATATAGGTTTGCGCAGAACTGTTCCACGTCTCTTTACCTTGGACCAACCTAGCAAAATTCTCCTTCCCAACTCGCCCAAAAAGGGGTCATAACACCAAAAACACTTACCATAGTAGAAAATGCCTGAAAGCTTCCCTGCAATGGTGGTAGCGGCTATATTCTTGTCAATGTTGCTCAGAACAAAACGCAGAATGTCATCGTTACGTAGTAAAGAGCCTATTTGATCATTGTTACGAAAAGCCGCACCTGACTGGAGAAATTCCGCCCATGCCCTTCTGTAAGCTAAACGTGTGCTGATAGCAAGAGAGTGCTCCACCAACATCTTTATCTTCAGTCCACTAGAAACCATACTTCGTGAGGAATTTGAGTCTTTTCTAGATCTGCCTTGGGTGCCAAACCACGGAATCTCTGCCACTGAGAACGAGATAACGCATCTGCTATATTATTGTCCAGACCAGGAATATGCTTCACTCTAAAAGTTATATTCAACATTAAGCAACCTAGCATAAATCTCTGCAACAGTTTAAGCAGGCGTTTCTCTTTTGCCTTCTGACCGCTAACCAAATCAACGACAGTTTTATTGTCGACATGAAAGAGCACAGACTTGTTAGCCAAAAACTTGCCCCAAACTGTCAAAGCTACTATCAAGGGAAAGAATTCAAAGAATGCAATACTGCGCTTCTCATCCACCCACTTCCGATGCCATGGTTCCGCGCACCATTTTCCGTCCCAGAAAAGTCCAAAACCGTTAGCTCCTGACGCATCGGAAAAAATGTGAATTGACCATACAAAGTGTTCATCCAAAGACCTGATAGGAACAGCATTGAAGCTTTTAAGGAACATCAGCCAGACCTCAAAATCTGATCTCATGGATAGAGACACTCTAACCCTGTGATGAGGTAAGGACGCACCAGTCATAGCAAAGCCCAATCTCCGGCAGAAAGATCTCCCAGCTTTTACTACTCTGCAAGCAAAGTTTAGGTGCCCTAATAAATGCTGCATCTCGAACAGAGTGAGTTTTGGTGACATCTTAGCATGATCCAAAAACTTTACAATTTCCTGCACCTTAACAACAGGCAACCTGGCTTCCATTTTCACTGTATCAATCTCAATACCTAGAAATATGAGACATGTTTCCGGCCCTTCAGTCTTCTCTTTTGCCAGCGGCACACCCAATTCTTGCATCAAGGCTTGGAAAAATTGGAGTGCCTTACCGCACTGTTGTGATCCCCTTGGGCCAACAAAAAGAAATTCGTCCAGGTAATGAGACACTTGCATGTGACCTGACCTGAATGAGAAAATCCATTGTAAGAAGGAGCTAAAGTCTTCGAAAAGCTGACAAGAGACTGCACAACCCATAGGTAACACTTTGTCAACAAAGAAATGTCCTTGAAAATGTATACCAAGTAATTCAAAGTCTTGGGGAAGAACTGGAATTAACCTAAAAGCGGATTTAATATCACATTTGGCTAACTCCGCTCCTGAGCCGGCCTTCTTCACCAGATCAAGAGCTACATCCACTGAGGCGAACTGCACTACTGTGTCTTCTTTGGCGATAAAATCATTCACTGACAAACCTTGTGGCCAGGATAAGTGTTGTATCATGCAAAATTCTCCTTGAGACTTTTTAGGAACCACTCCTAAAGGAGAAATGATAAGATTGGGAAGGGGCCAAGAAAGGAAGGGGCCGGCTATCCTACCTTCAGCAATTTCAGAATGTAATTTGTGAGCAATGACCTGTGGGAATTGCTTTGCAGATTTTAAATTTTGGGCAAACCTGCGTTGCCTGGGACCCTGATAACCAAGCTTAAAGCTCTCCTTAAACCCCCACTCCAACTTTAAAGCTTTCTCCCTGCGAGGGTAAAACTGAAGCCAATAACAGAGCTTGGGAATATTATTTGGTGTAACTGCTTTTGAAGTAATGCTGGAATGGGGCGCCTCTCCCTCTACCTTGACCGGCAGAGAAGCTGGATGTGTGTTCGCTAAAATATTGCAAAATGGCGTGTTTTCCGCCGCATTTAGAACATCCGTGCCTGTATTTACATGGATTCTTCTGGCAGAAACCCTTGTTGAAATTCCAGCAGACTCCTTTAGCGAAAGCTGAGGATTTAGCCCAAGTGCCCACCCCTCACGGAGTGGGTCTGTTAAGAAAGGGCCGGGGAGCAATAGCAAGCCCACTGGCGGTATGCATCGTAGGGGGAGGCCTCTGGGGATACATCCATTGCAACCATAATTCATTATCCACTTCGCCCCAAGGTTTCTCTGGAACTAGCACTAGACGGGCTCTGAACTCTTCGTCATAATGTAGCCAGGCAAACCCTCCAAATTCTGCCTGAGCCTTTCTAATTGTATCCAAGTATTTGAAAATTGAAACCGAACGATCAGGAAACTTTTCGCAGTAAACACTTGCAAAAATCAGAAAGGCTGAGGTCCAGGAATCAATGTTAGTGGGAACCCTGGGCCTTTTCGCTAGCTCCCAAGCCTCCTCCCTAGAACCTTCCTTGGATTGGATCTCCCTATGCAGTAACTTGAAAACATCCACAAATTCTCCGTTCCAAATGTTTTCTTTAGTATGCTTATTAAGATGTGAAACCAATGGCATGGACAGCCCCATGTAGGGAAGTCGTTTTAAACCTATGGTTTTGTCCTTACCATCCTTCTCCCCTTGAGAATTTGTGCTAGATGCCAACACTTTGTCTTGAACTGTATCAGGTTTATGAGAGAATACAGTCTGCAACCTTGAAGGAGACTCACAACGGCAACAAACCTTAGCATCTGCGGCCTTACCGACAACTGCGTCTGCTTTACGTTTCCTAAAATTTGACTTAGCATGACTATCAATGATCGGCTCACCTGCTTGACAGGGCTTGTCCAGCGTTGAACGCCTTTTCGTATTGGTGCCGTCAGATGCCTTGGAAAACCGCTCTAGCTCCTTCCAACTCCTTTCAGATTCTTTCATCTCCAAATATTAGCTCGGGAAATCTTGTTAGTAATCCCCCCCTGTTTGGAGAGAAAAAGGCTGTTAGAAAATTCATCCTGGCTAGCAAACTCACCCTCTTCCAATTCAGATAACTCATTGTCACCATTAGCATGAACCCCCTGTCGAGCCCCACTGCAAGATGGTTGAGCTCCATCACCCACACCACCATCAAATTTTCTCCAGTTCACCGCTTTTTTGAACTGAGAAAGTCTATGGTCAGGTAACGGTGTTGGGAAGATCGCTTCAGAATTTTTAGCTTGGTTGCGATGAGGTGAACAGGTCGCTTGAAACCTGCTCAACGGCGGTTCACTGCACCTGATGCCATTCTGCAGCCTCAACATAGCGTTGGCCTGCAAGTCGCCATTACTTGCAGACATGGGGGGTTCCTTAATTTGGCCAGGCACCGCAGAGCTACCCCTATCCTCATTATCAATCCACACCCATCTACCCGCCCTAGGAGGCTCACTACTTGCCCTGACAGAAAAAACATCTACGCCACCAACCTCATAAGCTGAAGAACTAGCCTTAGCCGTCAGATTTACAGGCAAACCCAAACAGTTTAAATCAGAATTTACCGCAGAATGACTACTTGGACAAGCCTTTGAGGAGACACCAGTTGATAAAACCGCACTATTCAATGATAAATTGCTAGTATCAGAAAAATGACAGGCGAAAGGGGCCTCTCGCAAGAACCGGAAACCCCAGCCTTAGTCAAATGAAATTTAGTTCCAAAAATAGGAATGTCATGTCTGGTAGCCACAGTGGAGGAAAAATCATCCTGAACACCACCAAAACTGTTTAAATGTAATTCGCCACTAGATGGCGCCAACGCCTCACTGTCAGCCAAAGCAACTCCCTCAGAAATTCTAGATATCCCTTTAAGGGAGGCTGGTTTCCTGACATACTTGCCCCTGACTGAGCGTGTGCGAGCCCTCCCTCTCCCCTTCTCCACAACAGAGGAAGCTGGCTGCTGGACAGAAGTAAGAGGGGGAGCTCCCTTTGAAATTTTACTCATGGAATTATTAACTTTTACAGGCAAAACCTCAGGGGAACTATCAGACAAGGCACAGGCAATTACAGCAGCAGACACACCCTCAGAGGAAGCCCTTTTCTTCATTGACATACCGGTCCAAGCCTGACCCAAAACACCAGGGGCTAACAAATCCTCCCTCCCAGCCTGGCACAATATTTTAAGAGCCTCCCTTACACTATCAGAGGCTTCAGCCATTTTATTAACTAACAAAGCCTCCCAAAACCAACATAAAATAGACAGGAGCGGCACCAAAATGAGCGCGCTGCCTCCTACCTCGCCTCAGGACCCCCAACTGACACTAATTAGAACGCGGCGATTGAAACCGCCGCGTTCTAAAGCAGGCGCCTCGCCTGCACGCGCTCGCTCTGGGCAATACTAATGCCCGAATAAGCCCGGGGGTGGACATTCTTTGAATGCCACCCCCAAGCCCCCCAGTTAGGCAGGGAAGAGCCATGTCTTTAGTTTTTTCCTGAATACGAGCTAGACCTCGGTGCATCGAATGTCCAGGGGGAGTAAATTCCAGTGAGTGGCTGCCAAAAAAGTAAAAGAGCGTCCACCCGCTCTGGCCTTCCTGATCTTCATAACTTTAGCTAAGGTCAAGCTGGATGATCTTAAATTTCTTTTAGGTTGATAAAATTCAACCCTATTTCTAAGGAGCAGAGGGCCGGAGTCATGCAAAGACCTATACCTGTGACAGAGTAGCTTGACCGTGATTATCAGAGCCTGGACAACCATACGGCACCAATCCATCGTAATCCATCTGAGCAGCTTTCTGAGACGGTTTAGCAGTCTGAAACAGCTGCCACAAGTACCTAACACCTAATCTTTCATAGTGAAGTATTGATCTATAATGATTCCAAGATTTTTTGCCGCTTTTTTCATCACTGGAGCAGTGCCAAGCGAAGAGGGTCACCAGTAATCATCCCACACGTTATCGGCACCTCCAAACAGTAAAAGTTCTGATTTTTTTGCATTGAGCTCCAGACAGTGTGCTGACATCCAGCCGGCCACCTCTGACAGACAGCCTGCCAGATTTGTTTTGGTATCGTACTGACAGTCGCCCACAGAGATGAACAGCTGGGTGTCATCAGCATAAGGGCAGATGCCAAAGCCCCACTTTTTAACCTGAGTGGCAAGAGATGGAACTTGCACATTATATAGTATAGGGCTCAGGGCTGAGCCCTGGGGAACACCATACTCAGAGCTGTGAGGGTGCAATCTAAATTTGTCTAGCTGGACGTAGCGGGATCTATTGGATAGAAATGAGCAGAACCATTAGCGTGTGGTAGAGTGGAAACCTGTCTCATGCAGCCTCTTAATCAAAAGACCGTGTGAGACAGTATCGAACGCTGTAGACAGGTCGACTGCTTTTCTCTGATCTACCTTTCACCTGATATTATCCAAAACTGCAATGAGTGTGCTCTCAGTGCTGTTAATCACTCTACAGCCTGACTGGGAGGGATAGAGAAAGTTATTATGCTCCAAGAAGGTATATACCTGGCAGCTGACCAATTTTTCAAATAAAAGGAGATGGGACAATAATTCGATAAAGTAGATGCATCAAGGCCAGCTTTCTTGGCTGATGGGAGAATTAATGCACACTTCCATATATCTTGGAAGTTGCTGTTTGTATGTGAAGCATTAATAATCTGAGCCAAGAATGCACTCAAGATCAATGATAACCACAAAAAAATAAAATTCGGACAAGGATCCAGTGGGGGACCAGATTTTATTTCTGTCATGGTTTTCTCCACATGTTCTAAAGAAACACAGGTGAAGTCTTCAAAAGTTGCATGGGCTTTGGGATGGGTGCCCAGCAAATTGCAGGGGGCATCCAACCGAGGGCATTGAGAATCGAAAGAGGAATAGATTTTCTCTATCTTACCGATGATGCTCTGAGGGAATGATTGTTTGAGACAGACTGCTGGGCTTCAATAGTTCCTTCACTATTTTTAAAAAATAATTGAGGAGCTGCTGTCATTTAATCTTTTAATGAAATAATTTTTCTTTGCTTTTTTAATCTTTTTGTAGTAATTATTTAGTTGGAGTTTATATTGCATACGGTCTGACTGTTTTTTTGAGAGTCACCAACGTTTTTCAGCCGCTTTACATTTCCTTTTCATAATTCTCAATTCAGGGGAATACCATAACTCAGATGGTGTCTCCCTATGGGAAGTGTTCAATTTCATGGGAGCACAGACATCAAGGGCTTCCATGATAGCTGTATTAAACTGTCCTGCATTGTTGTCTAGTGACATGGAGATGTCCAGATCTGGTGGAAAAAAGTGATCTGAAAATATGTTGACACTAACTTTACTCCATGTCCTCTTTAAAGAGTTCAAATTTGTTAACACAATTATTTTGTGCGAAGGAAGTGAAATCAAGAACCTGATACAGAAAGGATCAGTCCACCTAAGAGGGGAGATATTAATCTCCTGTATGTTATTGGAGTTTGAGAAAAGCAGGTCAAGAGTACGACCTGCCTGGTGAGTGGGGCCGTTAATTACTTGAGTAAGTTGTAGAGTAAGCACATCTTTTCCCAATTGTTTGCAGAAAGCATCCTCTTGATTTTCAAAATTAAAGTTAAGGTCCCCAATAACAATATTCCTATTGCATTTCAGCATTAGTGGGGTGAGCCATGAAAACAGCTTATCAGCCCACTGAGCATGGTGTCCCAGTGGTCTATACACAATGATACCTGCTAATAATCTTTGATCTTTTAAAGTTAAATTGAGAGCAAGCTATTCTCCTTCATCCGCTGAAAAGGTGCCTCCCAAAGAGCAAGTATAGATGTCTCTAAAAACTAGGGCTGTACTACCTCCTTGGCGGCCTGCCCTATCACATCTTAGAATCTTGTAGTTAGGGGGTAGTGAGACAGCAATGTCAGGCATGGCAGATTCATTGAGCCAGGGGTCAGGTTTCAAATCACTAATGTGTAGGGAAAGACCTACGTTGTTTACTAAATCTTTTTCCTGTGGTAAAACAGACTGACCTAGCCCAACAGGTATCTCATAAACAGGGTTACTGGATATGTTTAAATCATCACGCTCAGAATAAAAAACAAGCATTTGCAATGCAATAGGTCTCGCATTTGCGAGAGTTTGAGCTATTGGCATTGTAAATAACAATGCCTTTTATTTTTGTGTTTTAAAAACCTATAAGCGATGCGTAAACACACACTTTGTACTTATAGTTGTTGCTTATGGGAAGCAAGGCTGGTAGTAACTGCTTCTCTTTTACTTCCAGCCTTGCTTCTCGTCAGCAAGGACTATCAGTACAAAGTGCGTGTTTACGCACCGCTTGCAGGTTTTCAAAACACATAAATAAAAGGCATTGTCATTTACAATGCCAATAGCTCAAACTCATGCCAAAGCGTAATGCAGATGATGGATTATGTAGCAAATCTGTAATTATGCACAAAGTACAATGGCACAAAATGGCATAATTACAGTGGCCCTGCCTATGGTGCAAAGGCTTTCTTTACATCCTTGGATTGCAGTGACATCGCTGTATCAGCTTTTGCAATTTACAAGTTTCCCATTATACTTTATGAATCCTTATAACTCTCCCACTCCAGGGTCGGACTGGCCTATAGGGAAATTAGGCAGTGCCCAATAGGCTGAAATGAAATTTGTACTTGTAAAGCGCACTCATACCCCCAAAGGGGTGTCCTGGCGCTGTACGCATACCGCTGTGGAACCCTTCCTGGCTTTTCCCTGTGAAATGTCCACTCCTGGGCACCCCCAGGGTGAAGCCAGGCATCCCAGCGCTGTTGGGGCCGTTGTGGAGATTAAGCAAGCTATTGCCCAGAGTTGCAGAGTGGGACCCATGATTAGAATAGACACCGAGGCGAGAATTATCAGGTCTGAGGAAATTGAGCCCAAGACCCGCCGAGGCAGGAATTGAACCCTGGTCCCGGGCCAGATCTCTGCATCAAGGTCTGCCGCTCTAACCATTGAGCCACACTTCTCCACTGGTTTCAGAGATATTTTTTTAAGTTTGTGGGCAAGTTTTATGGCCAGGTGTTGTTTTCTCCGATATTGAAACAAACATTGCCTGCAGCAAACACAAATTCATGCATTCTCCTATACCTTGCAAAATACTCAGGCGGCGTGCCTTTACAAGTTCAAAACTGTCCTGATTTGCAAATGTGGGCCACTTTTTTAGCTATCTGGTTTGCAGGCCATTTTAATTTTAGTGCCTGGTGGAGATGTTTTAAGGCATGGGCAAAGTGGGATTTGGCCTAGGGCCCCAGCCTTTCAGGGGCCCCCTTCAAAGAGCAAGCTTTGTTCTGCAGAGTCTTGTCCTGATGAACTTGAATAATTAATAAACAGTTTGTTTTGAATACCATTTTCCTTTATTATAAAAGTGTGTGATGTGCGAGTTTATTACAGACGTTACGCAGAGAATGTTGTGGGTTTTTTTCATGCAACATCCATGAAAACGGTTTCTTTTAGATCACAATAGGACCAAACATATGAGAAATGGAAGAGTGTTTGGACAATTTCAGGCATGAAAGAGCTGAAATTGCATCATAAATTTAAATCAGTCCCGAACAGGGGCCCCCAAAATAGATTTGGCCCAGGGCCCCCAAAATCCTTAAAATGTCCCTAGTGCCTGGTCCTATTTTTTGTCCCAGTCCGACCCAACTCCACTCAGCTGGTATGGTAACAGAATTAGTACTGCAATGTAGTTCATAAAAGTAAATGTACACCGAATGGAGCAACATTTTTGCTAACAGTATTTAGGGCACAATATGTATGTCAGACGATACTTTTGTTATACATTTTTTGACATTCAACTTCTGACCTCTTACTTTGCTTGTTTATGAGGACAATTTGGGCAGGAATGTCTGCAAATAATGAGGGGGCCTAGGTACATCATTACATTTTACATAGGCAAGTTCTTACCAAAGAATATTTTGTGACACCACAGTAAAATAAAAACAACTTATTTTCATAAATAGTGCTTCATACTATAATTCTGCTCTTTCTGAGCTTTGTAAATGACAGGTGTTGCTATTACCCAATTTAGGGTCTTCCATTTTCATGACCTGGGAAGGATGGAAGGGTGAGCTTTCCTTGCCAGTATTTGAAAATGTGCCCTTTAGATTACTGACAGCAACCCTTCAAATCAATGAGCCAACTGCCCTGCACGTTTTACCGTATTTAGCAATACATATAAATGCGATCCTTACTACAGCAATACATTCACATCACACCAATGCATGTTAAGCATGCAAGCAATATTTCACTAAATACACGCGTCAGACAAAGAAAAAATCAGCAATAATGTCAGTGAGCATTTTATAAGGAGAACAAAGGATTAAAATTGAAATAAGCTGAAAGATTCATCATGTGCCCTGTTTATTAAAGTGAGTTTTTATTAGAAACAACTCCAGAATGTCAGAACAGTGTCTAAATTTAAAAATCTTTAAGCCTGAACTTCTTTTCAGAGCCTGTCACTCTCAATGGAATATTTGATCTGCAGAATCGCCCTGGTACCCACTAAAGGTATTTATAAATAGCCTGCTTATCTCCCGCGAGCAGCTACTAAGCGAGTCTGTCCCTCCCTGAAATTTCCTGTCAGGCAGAAGAATTGGGCAAAAAGGCATCGCGTTTCCAGGAGACTGAGGCTGGAGCAAAGAGGTTTCTTGTGCTTGTAAGAGTTCGCAGGCTGCACTGTAAAAGCTGAACAGTTCGATTCTCTTCTGACTGTAGCCAGGTTCTATGCCACCTCTTGCAACCGGCATTAGAATATATGCGACCGAGGTGCGTTTCATCCTTAAATGGCTTCATATTTTGTTTTGCAGGTTTACGTAGCGCGAACACTATATTGGAGGCTTTAGATAAGCGGCTGCCACAGGCTGCAGTTCGGTGCGTCTCCCAAGCTCCCCTGTGCACACTTGCTATCTCTGGGCTGCAGGAGCGAAATGCAGTAAAACAGTGCAGTGCGTCTCACAGGCTCCCCTGTGCACACTTACTATCTCGCAGTGGCAGCTGGTGACATTTGAAAGTGGTGAGGCGTAAAATTTTAGTTGGAGTGCACCGAGGCAAGCGAGCGTAGCGAGCGAGCCCTAACAACCTAAGGGGGTTTCGGGGGGGTTCTCCCCTCAGGAAAGTTTTGAAAAAAGAGTGGGCACATGGTGCATTTTCAAGCAAATTTTAGAAAGCAAAGCTGTACTGTATGCCCTTCCTGCCAGTATGAATGTCTATGCATTCTGGGCAACCAACAAGCAAAAAGACAACGCGCATAGAAGCATTTGCTTCTACGCAGACAGCGTACGAGCCTTGTGCCCCTGGCAGTAGGAAAGCCGGACACTACATAAACACGATCATGGTGCATTAGGCGGTAATACCGCTGAAAGCAGAAGGCTGACACTGCAGCTGCTGGAATAATGATTCTGCCATTTATTCTGGCCAACACTAATCTGCTGTGGTGCATGAAGGTCCAGCCTGGCCATGGAGCAGGGGCAACAAAACAAAGGCTAAATGAATTAAAATATTTACATGGTCACAGGTCACGGCTGCGTCACATGTGGCTGCCGAAAGCCGCGCTAAAATTGTCTCCCATTACTGAGGTAAATCCAGTTTACCATTTGCAAACGGCTTATTTCCTTCTCTGCACAGAAAGAAAAAACACTAGAATTTCAACCAGTTGAAGAAAAAATAAACTCATCAGACACTGGCAGACGCATACAATCAGTACTGATGTGCAACTAAAATCTATTGGAATTGCCTTGCCAACAGTTCAATGTATGCCCAAAAACCATTATGCTACCAAATACATCTCGTAAAAACCAATGGCAACTGGTCAACTGGAACTTCCACCAGGAACATTGGTTTTGCATGCCTGCTCTTGAGCAAACCTTATCTTTGCAGAACAGTACACTGACCCCTCTATATCAGGTTCCCACTAAAAAAAGGATTGCAGTAAAATAATACGCACCGATTGACATTCCCTAAACTTACACCCGTACTCCGTCAGGAAAATGCACAATACAGTTTCACCATAGGCAGCTGTGGTGTATAAAAGCACGCGCCAAAGTCTGTCACTCAGAGCAGCGCAAGTCCAAGGAGGGTCAACATGTCAGCGAGCCCCCTTCGTGTCACTGAAGAATGCCAGTCATGTCCGAAGTGTACAAGGGATGTTGCCTTTGAAAGGACGGGTGAAGCCAGTGGGGATGGGTAGAGCCACTCAAACGTCAGGGGCACTAACCTGCCTAAAAGAAACTCAAACTGCCTGGCATGTGACTGGTTCTGAAGGCCTTTCAGAGGCAACGGCGGGTGTCGAACTCCCCTATTTGCCTGCTATGTGACTGTGCCTCCCCAGCCCTACAGGCCTTTTATTCGCATTAACATTCTGGAACTCTCCTCACGCCCCTCAAGCCAAACACCTCTACTTCCGATCAGCCCTGCCACCCGCTCCCCATACAACACTCCTGCTGTGGAACATTTTTCAGCTCTCTCTGGGAGTGTTGCAGCGTCTCTGAAGGGCCCTGAAGGCACATGACGCAGGCAAACCTGTCTCTGAAGTGTGTCTAAGAGGGAAAGTTTGCGAGGCGGGCCGAAGAGGTGAGCAACATCCACCAAGGTGAACAACATGAGCAGCCGTGAAATATAGTGCATGGAACTGTCCACGCAGAGGCTGCCATGTCTCCTTCCCAGCCTTGCCCCGGAACTATCCACACAGAGGCTGCCATGTCTCCTAACCAGCCTTGCACACTAGATGGGCTGCGCACGGGGTGCGTTGAAAACGCGTGACGCAGATTTGTGCATTCATTTCAATGCGCTATACTCAACGTTTTCATTTTCATTCTAACTATATTTACCCTATGTAAGTCATACCTACGTTGCATGGAAACATACACAGGTATCGACGTGAAATCTCATTGTAGCTACGTGTCCATATGTCTCTCTGAATTATTCAAAGCAAACATCAACACATAATACTATGGGGTTAGGTTACGAAAAGAAACATTTTAGCTTGAAAAAAAATAATAACCGAGGAGGTTTTCTCTCGTCCCATACTGCTACAAGGCTTTCGGGGTCACTGCACCTCCAAAACACGAAGAGCCCCATACTTGTACACCCCACCAACGCCAAAACATGCACACGTGAGGCATTTGAGATTCAAATAGCGACGCGGTCCGGCTTAACTGATACAGATATACCGTTTTTTCAACACGTGGCTGGGGGTGTGCAAGATTTGCTATGTTATGTCTCCAGTCACCACATGGCTGGCTAATGCATGGTGTTTTTACACCTTAACTATATAAGTTGAGTGAAGTAAGATCTATTTAAACCAAAGAAACACAAATAGTGGCGCTTCTGTTCATCCCAGTAAAGTGCAGGGACGTAGCTTGCATCGGTGCAGCAGGTGCAGTGGCACCGGTCCCAGAAGCCGGAAGGGCCCTCTGAACCCTGATTAGTGCTGTGTTTTATCATTCACACCGCGGCCAGGAGGCACATTTCCTTTCTTGCGCTAGGGCCCTTGACGCATTTGCTACGCTACTAGCAATGTGGAACTTGGATGCTGTACACCGCTGTCTGGAAATGTACACATTAATGTATGAGTGAAATAACAGAGGTTGGATGTCCCCCTTAAATCAATCTAAGAACAAAGCATTTGCTCTCAGGTTCCTCCACCACCCTGTTTAAGCGCCTTGAGGTATTCCGGTGAAAGAATGTATGCACGAGGAGCGTGCACAGCAAACATAGCATAACACAACATTACACAAAAACATAACACAGAAACATGGAAGCTCAAAGGCCAACCAAAGAATACTGGCTACACTCACGAGTCATGACAGAGTAGTAATACAGTTGCACATTCTTCAAACAATGCAGGACTGTGTTTCGACCAATTATAAGCAGCTTTCAATCTAGATAAGTAATTTACCCAGGATCACACAAGGTGGTTACCAGTCGCGGCTCGCAATACTCGCAGGGGGGAGGGGGGTCGCGCGGGGGTGGGGGCCGTTTAAAAAAAAATAATAATAAAAAAAAAAAACTTACCTGACCGGGTCCGCGACACCTCTGCTCCTGGGCCGGGGTCCCGCGTTGGTGCCTTCTGGAACAGGAACACCAGCCGCATCACCAACCCCTCTCAGCCAATACTGACGCTGCTCCAGCAGTGCCAGGATTGGCTTAGCAGGGATACTCGCCACCCTGCTGCCCATTAGGAGACCGAGGGTTGTGGGGTTGAGCAATCCTCGCTCTCCTAATGCGCAGCAGCCAGCCAGACACAACACTAGTGCGCATGACTGGGCTGGTCGGAAAAATTCTCCGACCTAAACCCAGCATGCGCACTTGTGCTGCTGCCTGCTGTGCGCTCCGCGCCACCCCCTGGCCTGACAATGCATGTCAGTCAGCATGACGCCAGACCGCCCACCCCCTTCAGACTCTAAAGGGGGTGGGCGGTCCGGCGTCATGCTGCCTGACATGCATTGTCAGTTTACGTTCAGTCAGAGCTGCCGAGGGAGCTGCGGGCGAGGGCGGCTTGTGGTGTGGGTCAACGCCCCAGCGCCGTAATGGACGCACCGCCACTGCTATCTCGGGGCTGCGGTGCCAAATACAGTCAAATGTAGCACACTGTTAAGGAATGCACTTGCCCAAACGATGATGTTCACATCATCGTACTATGTAACAGTGAAATCCAAGAATGTACATGGTCACACTGCTTACGCGCCATGTGGCCTCCAGCAGCAGCCCTGTACAGTACAGCGGCGGTTTGCCTGACCCTACAGTAGTATACCCTACTATGACAGCCAATTAATGACACTCAGCTTTTTTAGTGCACACCATTTTAAAAAACAAAGAGACGTGGGAAACTGAAATTTGTAAGTAAAAGCAACACTTCGTGCTTTCACTTCGAAGTTACCTGAAAGCAGGATACAAAGGGTGGTTCCTACGAGGCTGCAGCTATTTTAAAATGGTGGGAGGGGTGAGCAGGCACAAAGAGGAGTGGGAGACAGGACTTCAATAAGCCCAATCCCCTTTAGAAGAAAGCCCAACACAAAATGAATAGCCTACCAAAAAGAAGCCAAACTGACGGTGGATATGAAAATTGCAAAAACACGAAATAAATACAATCAACAGAGCGTGAGACACTGCGAGGGAGGCTGTACAAATACAACTGTGGCATTAAGAGGAGGTGGGAGGGAGGAATGCTATGTTTACATATAAGCAGCTATGCCTCCAAAGCTGAGCACAGGCAAACAGTAACAGACCAGGAAACTAGAAAAAACAAATAGTCCCTCAAAGAGCACATCAGAACCATGACGAAATGAGACAGTACTTAGTCCCTGCTGCCTGGGAGGAACAGAAGGGAAACAAGCATTTGCAATGCAATAGGTCTCGCATTTACGCGAGTTTGAGCTATTGGCATTGTAAATGACATTGCCTTTTATTTTTGTTTTGCTTTTTAAAACATAAATAAAAGGCATTGTCATTTACAATGCCAATAGCTTAAACTCGCGTAAATGCGAGACCTATTGCATTACAAATGCTTGTTTATTCTGCCAAAGCTCTTCCACATCTTGGCGAGTGTGCTATGGTAGACGCTGCACACTTATTTGTGCAGACATGAAGCTTACTTATAGAATATATACACTGACCTCCAATGTGCCTTCATAATCCCACTATAAACTTTGAAACATTCCAAGGTGATAAACTGCTTCCACGCACATGGGGTGATTGTCCCAGCAACAATATTAGAAACACTTGTATTACAAAAAGTCAAACACTGTTTTTTTTGCATATTTGAAATCAGTGAAAACACTGAAAAGGCCCAATCGCCCTTTTCGTCTTTAGCCTTGCTCCGGGCAGATTAATTACAGAAATGCAGAGATTGGAATGGAGCTAATGTCAGCCATGACAACAAAATCCTTAAAACTAAATATATGTCCGATTATAATACACTATTCGAGATGTCTCTGTTTGCAGAATACAAGATGCTTTGTAAATTGTATTAAAAAAAGTTCAAATGAAGGTTTACTGGCCCAGCTTTAAGGAGACAGTGCGGAGAAGAGAAAGCAGCGCTAGAGTGCAAAAAGTGTGTTATCCCCATGCAGTCTTCGAGGTCCAACCCATTGCTCCCACAACTCGCATGCAAACCAACACTTTCCCGAGCACCTGACCGAGCAATGCAGTTAAAGTTAAATTACTCTGATTTTGCGTGCACATTTCCGAAATTGAGCTCACCCTTATTTTGTAACTCTCCTAAAACTGCTCTGCATTTAAAACTGATGAAAGCACGTAGAGATGACAATTGTAGTAATAAAAATGCATGAAGCAAGGAAAAGGTGCAGTAACACAGGCTGTTACTAGGTGTCCCTGTGGGTGCAATGCCTTATGTTGATAATAGAGGTTTGTTTATAACTCCACAGGGACACCTAGTAACAGTCTGTGGTAATGCACCCTTTCCTTGCTTTGCTTCCTTGCTTTGTGGATGGGGGACACACAGCGCCGAAGCTGAAGGAGTTGTGTGCGTGGGAACATACATTTAGTAATAGCGAAAGATAATGCGTTTGAGAAAATTAGAGATAAGAAAAATATGTAATAGTGAGATAAAGAACAGAGGGAGTTTCGGAAAGGATTAAAAGGAAACGTGATGGAAGATAAACAGAAGAGAGGGAAAAGTGGATGCCGCCTGGAAGCAAGCACTGCAGCTCCCGGTGTTTGTGCTCGGCGCCGCATTTTAAAATAATCCGGGGACAGCGGGTGGGCCAGAGAGGCTGTGTGAAGGAGGGCAGCGAAAGTGGATGCCGCCTGGAAGCCAGCACTGCAGCTCCCGTTGTTTGTGCTCGGCGCCGCATTTTTAAATAATATGGGGACAGCGGGTGGGCCAGTGAGGCTGTGTGAAGGAGGGCAGCGATAGTGGATGCCGCCTGGAAGCCAGCGCTGCCGTTAAAACACTCACTCACAATATAACGCAGTGTGTATAAAATTGCATCATGACGAGCGCCGTGCTGATTATGTAGAATTAACAGCGCAGCGCTCGTGAGAGCTCCGAGCTGATTATGTATGCAAGTGAGCATGCTGGGCTGCAAAAATCCTAAAAAAAAGTTCCCCTCCAACACAATTGAAACACGAAAGCGGACGAAAACAGAAGTTAGGCGGTGCTGCTTCCGGAATAAACGGAAGTGACTTATCACATCCACAGCCAACCATAAGCCTGCTAAGAAGATCAATGCCACAGTTAACAAATGGCAAGCGGCAGGAGAAATTACCCGGGAGTTTCACCCCTGATACAGATTACTTGAAGTCTCGGAGAGACAGCGCATGCGCGCTGCCTAGGCGAGACCTAAAAAGGAGGGACGAAGAGGCAGAGCTGAACACTAGCAAGCAAGGATTTTTAAAGGACACTGAAACAAACAAATCCAAGGTAGGGGGATGGCTTTAAGCCCACAGGAGAAATTACAACAGGTCTCGAATGCTCGACCTAAAAAATGACAAATGTGCCAGAGTCTCTTATAATGCATATGCTATTAGCAGAAAAAAAGAACAAAAAATCACGGCAGCTGTTAGGATTTCACTATGTTGGTTTTCTTTCACTGATGGGCTAATCCCTTGTTCTGTGGCAGAATTATGGCTGAGAAAAAAATGACTGAGATTTTTATCAGCGGGAGAGCTGCCAGCAATAATTACCACAAATAGCTGTTATTGTGCACTCAAGTGCTCCTGCTGCAGGCCTCTGCTCTCTCACCTTCTGTATTGCAGAGTCAAAGGTGCTGCATCGCGATTTTGCAGTGAAAGGCAGACAGGTACATTTATTTTGCATTCATCTTCACTTGGCAGTGTCCATCTTCATGAGCATCTGAGGGTTATTTTGGACCACAGCTAGGCATCAGCAGTCTCCAGAAAGCTTTGTCGTTCAGGTAGGCTATCAGTTTTGCATGGGTGCCATTTCAATATGCAGGATATTGTAAACAATGTTAGCTACTTCCAGGATGTTGTTTCTGTACCTTTTCATGTAACACATGCACAATACTCTTATAGAGTGCGTACTTTGAACTGAGTGGCACCACTTGTTTGCACAATTGAGTTCTGTGGTTTACGGTACTGCGAGTTTCTCATAGGATCTGTCATTGGGTCAAAAGGTGTTCGGAATACATGGCCAGCCAATCATTGGCCTTCCTGCAGAGTGCACAGGACAGTGGTCATGTATTGCAATTGTAATTGGGATTCTATGTAAATGGTTGTGATAGGGCCTCTATCATGGGGGTACACAGTTTTCAAAATTATGACAAGGCGAAAGTAAACGAAAATGTAGTTGTTGCTCGCAACTTAAAACTCATTGCTAAATTTAACGCCTCACCGCTTTCAAATGTCACCAGCCACCACTGTTGTTTATGGCCAAATTTAAAACTGACAGTATTTTTGATAATGACAGATGGAAACAAGGTTTGATTTTATATGCATGCTACAATGGTGGCATTCTAATCTTGTGGTGGAATATTAAACAAGATAAGCAAACAGTCCTGGTGGATCATTGTCTTACAGTGGCCAAGGTCATATAAGATTCTAAACTGGATTTCTGCAATACTCTCTGTCTAGGACTTTCATTTTATTTGATTTTACACATTTGATACAAAATTCAGCAGCCCATTTACTGGGTGGTCTGTCGTTGTCTACCACCCATTGGGTCAACCTATTGTTACCTAAAGAATTTGCACAAAATGCTAGTGATGAAGCGTTCTTTTTTAAGAGTCTTTGTGTATGTCACAAAGCTCTTAGTGGACGAGGCCCTATAGTCCTGCACCAAACTTTTCTTTCTGTCACCCTGCATGAACTTTTCACTTTGCATGAGCGTCTTTACTGATATCACCGATGATACCAACGATATTGTCAGAGCTTGCAGGCGCAGTGGCTCTTTTTGCTTATTAAGTGGCTATCAAAACCAGGGAACTCCATGCCACTCCTTATTTGCAAGACCTCTAACCATTTTATGTTCTGTAAACTTCGGAAAACTTTGGGGCATATTCTCAAGAACGGCGTTAAAATTATCGCTGCTTTAGCGGCAGGAAACTGCAGCTAAAACGGCGATAATGGCCTTGATAATATGCTCTTGAGAATACCAATAGAAGCCCATGTTCTGCTGTGATCCTGGGCTTCTATTGGGATTCTCAAGGGCATATTATCAAGCCCATTATCGCTGCTTTAGCTGCAGTTTCCTGTCGCTAAGCGGCGATAATTTAACTCCGTCATTGCTAATATGCCCCCTGGATTTAATCTAGTTTTTCCATGTTACTATCTATTTATCTTACAACTGCGATGCCCGACAGGCAATCGTACACTTTAAAAATTCTGAAAATTCAAAAAATAATAAAAAGAAAACCAATTAAATGGACCATGAACTTCACAAGTCACCTAATTTACAATATGTTTGATAAATTCCAATCAAATACAAAATGTTTTTTTTTTAATGGCCATGATGAATAGGAACTTTTTCCAGGCCGAACATTAGTGGGAGAGCTTAGCAGGCCATGACCTTTTAAAGGGGTTCCCTGATATTCCAGCGCCAATCAAAAGTTACAAACTTTGGGGCTTATTTATGAGAACCCTGCATCACTTTTTTGTGAAAAACGTAGCAATGGCTCATGGGTGCAATACAGTACAATACAATGTATAAATTAAAATCGAGGTAAGGAAAAAGAGGGGGAGAGAAGACGGGTTGCGACGGGGGGAGCACATACTACATACAATATAAACAACAATCTCAAAGATGAGAATCCTCAGCGGTGAGGGACAGAAAGCCCCAGTGCCCTGCTGGGAGTAGTAATGCATGAAAGCAGCCAACAAGAAAGGACGTGAGTACCCAGGGAGTAGAGGGAGAGGATGAAAGGGGAGTGAGGAAAGTATGAAAAGGAGGAGAGGCGAGGAGCATCCCATGCTATTGACAAGAAACGGTCATCGTGAGAGGAGGAGGTGGTGTGCAGATCCGCAAAACATGACAGGGCACATGGCATGTCGAGGTGCGTCCGGGGGGGCAGGGGGGGGGTCGTCTGGGAGGAGGAACGAGGAAGTATTGGAAGAAAAAAGAGAGGGGGAGAAGAACAAGAGTGAGGTATAAGAGGAGGGAGGTCATGAAGTGCATAAAGAAGAAAGTAAAGGCGAAGAAGAGACTAGAAGAAAAAGGGAAATGGAAAAGGACAGGGCAGTGGAGGGGTAGGGGAAGTGATGAGGGAGAGGAAGGGGGAAAGTGAGTGAGGGGGGAAGGGTGGAGAAGAGAAGAGCTAGGAAACCCACTGACGTTGCCATCCAGATTCGTTGACACAAGATGCCAAATGTACTAGGAATCATCCCGGGGGAAAAACACCCATGTCTATGAATACCGCAGACTGGTCCTGCAGATTGTAAATGACATGTACATGGGCTTCTATCTGGATCATTGCACCAGTCCAGTCCTCCTGCGAAGGAGGAGTGAGAGAGCGCCATTGGCGGGGGATACAGATTTTGGCCGTCACCAGGGCCGTGTGAAGGAGGCGGCGCTGTGGATAGATCTGGGAAGTCCACAATGTCATGCAGAAGAATCAAAGAATGGGAGAGGGGTGTCCTTAGGGTCATGGAATCCCCATGTGCATTCCCTATGCAGCCCAGAAGGACTGCATTGAGGGACATTTACAGAGGATGTGCACAACATTGCAGCGAGTGGGCGAGCACAGCCAGCAATTCGTATGAGGCAGCAGACCACCCCTGTGCAGCGTCGCTGGGGTCCAGTGCCACTCGTGGAGTGTCTTGAAGAGACAGAATTTCAGGTGGGCCTCCCGCTTACCCCAGTTCAGAACCTCCAGGATGTCAGCCCAATCATCCTCTTCAAGTTCTATCTGTAGTCGGGATTGCCATTTGGTGCGGAGGTTATTGAGGAGAGTAGATGGCTTGTAACAACTTCATAGAGTCCCAACATCACCCCCCTAAAGTGACCCCAAGATCTAAGGTAGGACACTATGAGTGAGGTACTAAAAGTGGTACATGCGTAATGCAGGGCTCTCATAAAGATTTATGAAGCCGCCCTTCATGGTTTTGAGAAACCTCATAAACCATGAATAAGGAGACACAGCTCAAATCACTGCGTCGCCTTACTCTGTGCCCGGGAGGCAAATTTGAGGCAGATTTACAAAGGGATGTAAACCTGGGGAAGTGCCAAATTTATACGCCTTCCAAGGTTGAGGCGTAACAAGGAGAAATTTATATATTTCTCCTCATTTTTCCTCTTTCCATGTAAGAGGAAATCACCTCGTAGGATTGTTTTTGTGCAAGAAGGTGCCCCTTTCTGCACAAGAACAATCCTGCCTGCAACGGAGGCCCCCTTGCACTATGGTGCAAGGGTGCCTACGTTGGTGCTAGGCTGCCAAAATGGTGCCAGCACAGGCAGAAGGGACAGGAATGCTCAGTTTTGCTTAAATACTGTGCATTTCTGCCTCTTCACTTTGGCATAGGGCAGCGCAGCAAGGTGCCTAGCTGCGATGCCGTACGCTAAATGAGGCCTTTTGTATCTCTTTTTTGAATTTGTTTTTAGGTCTAGACGCAGACAACTTCACAGTTTGGCAGAGCTTATGTCATTAACACTGAAAACATACACAGTAAGCGCTTCAGGCCAGTCCCCTTCAGCCAAAGGTTTGTTTGGATCGGCCATTGAATGAAGCCACTATAATTCACAATTTGAATCGGGTCAGAGGAGTAGATTAGTCTTCCCATCAGCTATTAGGTATGTTAGTCCACCAGCATAACAAGTGCTTCCCATCGCAGCACATGGACAGTAAAGCAGAGTACCCATGCTCTAAATCACAAGCACATTCGTATGCCTAAACTTGTCTCCACAATCCCATTGATGCAACACCAGTAGTAATTTTGCATATAATGTAATACAAAGTATGCAAGCAACACTCATCTTTCTCCACAAGCACTATCCTACCCCGGCATCACACTCCAGCATTACATCTCACTTGAGATGCCTACTCATAAAGATTGCCACATGCACACCAACCCTAGTGATTTGGAGCATTTCTCCATGCACCTTGCTTCTAGTTTCCCAGCGTAATGAATACTCATGGCATATCTGATTACCACAATCCCCAGAGCCAGACATCTTAAACACAATGATCAGTCTCTCTAAGCAAACTCTTAAGAATTGCTTCCAGTTAGCCTAATAACCCACATTCTACATTTAAGCTGCCATTCTGAACTGCATTGTAGGTCTGCTGTCTCCATTCCAACTTCCATAAATTCTCATACAACTCTTTCACTCCATTGCATTCATGTAAACCTGGTTGTGCTAATTAAATTTGCCACTCACTGCCACAGTCTAACCAGTAAGATACTACACCCCGCATCTGGCTGGCACAGAAAAAATAATAAGGGTTGCCTTCATCGACAAGGAGTATGATGAATACAAACTGATTAATTCCATTAACTGCTGCTCAAGTCAGTGTTTCACTATGCCGATTACAAACACAACACCTAAACGTCTGGTGTTTGAACACCAGATGTCGCCCACTGAGCTGCAAATACAGTCTTATTGTGATGCTTTCCATGATTACAGCAGTGATCAGCACTCTTCCTCTTGTGATGAGATTTTCCTGGAAGATTTATACCTTCATTGGGAATATGACAAAGACACCCATATATCCCTTCACAAATCCTCCCCATCGTACTACAATACTGCACCTTTGTTACCCACAATTCGGTCTCTAGCCTGGTTCTGGTATTCAAAATGAACAACAGCATATAAATTGCAAACTCTTACAAACTGGATTAGTCGGACAATTTTGTTCCTTCCAAAATTGTAACATTAGCTCTTCCTCACCCTACTCAATTTAGATAGAAATGGTGCAACCTAAATGCCTCAAACACGTGGACAGCTAGCATTGGTAAAGCAACAGGTCATGATTTAATGTGCTGTGACATGCAAACAGATATGCACAGATGTGCACAGACTATCTGTGCCACGTTTCCGTAGAACCTATCACTTTCTGTGCCTTTTATTTCTGTTCTCTGTTTTGTTCAATTGTATAAGCTAGCAATGCTGGTGCCATGCAGCCCAAGCCAGTATTTAAAAAGACATCTAGTCCCCGCTAACCTGTGATCTTAGCCACACATCTGCTGTGGGATTTCTTATTATTGCGGCTCAGAGCAGTGCAGTTTGCCCTGGACCTACAAGAGATGCACCACATAAGAAGGTGTAATAAAAATCAAGGTGATAGATAGAATGGTTGAATTACTGGCAATCATTTAGGACCTCATCACTGTTCATTGTTTTTCACTCATCGTGCCACTCTAGACAAAGGACTGCCTTATGCAAATCCATACTGACCCATCTCCTCATGGGAACAGTCCATTTTGAACTGCCAGATGAGGCTCCCTCCATGGAACACGACAAGCAAACCAAGGCCATTTTCATTTTGGTTAGGCATCGTCAGTAGGAGACATACCTATTGCAAATAGGAGATTACCTGCAACAAACAAGAAGAAGATGGATTGAATGAATTAATAATATCAGCCACTGGTGGCCACTTAGCGTTGCAATCCAGTCCATAATTTTTTGCCCACCATGACACTCTACTCAAGTGCCCACCGTATGCAAACACTTCCTGACCTTGCTCCACTTAGGAACAATCCATCCTGAACTGCCAGGTGAGACATTCTCCAGTAGCGACTGTAAGCAAGACTGGGGAACTGTTCTCACAGCATGGCAATAGTATCAGGATATCTAAATTCCATTTTCTTGGGGGAAGGAGAAAGGGAGGGGGAGCTTGGGGCATTTTGACAGATCTTTAGAGAGGAAGAAACTGACAGGACCTCTCTGAAATTGTAGTTTCCATCTGCATATACAGCCCTTTCTGTCTTGTAAACCAATACCCACCTACTTCCAGGACCGGGTCCACATTCCTTGAGGCTGCAAATCCTGCTGCTGCTTGTCAGAGATAATGTAATGTATATCCAAATTCCATCAGTGCCAGAAAGACCTGAGGAGATCCTTCAATCTCTGTACAGAGGAGGGAAAGTTAGCCTTCCTGGGAGGGACATCCACAACCAGAGACTGTCTAACTCTTGTCTGGGAATGAGTTTAATTTGCAGGGATCGGACCACCATCCTGTTTTTTTGGGGCAAAGATCCTTTTTGTGGCACAGCTTGCTGATGCCACACAACGGACAGGCCATTAGATGTTGACTGCTTTTGCTTTAATTGGCACGTGGGGGCATATTTCAGTCCTCTAAGCACTCATGAAAATGTGAAAGGTATCTACAATGTTCATGTCCATATAATAGATATTTCTAGTGGGTCCCTGCATAGGGATTGAGATGGGAGAGAAATGCGCAAGCAAGAATCTACCCACTAGGCACCATGGATTGGTTTTGGGGGAGTGAACGGCCTAAGCACTCATGGGCAAGTGCTTCTCCCACTAAAAAATGTAAAACAATCTTTCTGCCTCTTGCATTGAAGCCACAGGGGGTTAAACCCAAGTTTTCTCCCCAAGGGGCTGCAAAAAGCCAACTAAGGTAGGAGAGATTAATTTCTGATCAGAAATAAAAGGAGTTGGGTGGCCCGTCTGGGCCCCAGATTGTGCTCTCCCACCCCCAAAAAGGCACTGCAGTAATTTTGCCCTCCTGGGGCTGATTGGGGGTTTTAAGTCCAGTCTGTCACCCCTAGGGGAACCGAAAGCCCACTAGGGCACCAGAGAATATATATGTTTTAACAAAGTGGATGGGGGCAGCCTGAACTGGCATCAGGCCATGCCCCCATCAGAAAATGGCACAATTGTCTGCTGCAATTTTAGCCAAATTAATTTTTTCCTCAATAGGAAAAGACTCATGGGATGGGTGGAAAATATTTGTAGTATCAAGATATTTTTTGGACATTGTAAGAGTAGGATAAGGCTTCCCTCAGCTGAGCAGCCAGACCTAAAAGGCTTTGTCTCAACATGTAATCTTTTTAAATATAGACACCACTGGTGTTGGTTTGTAAAGCGAGAGCAGTGACTTTCAGTCATCAGTAGCCAATGTGATGAATGAAGCTCTAGTGTTGCAATGCTGCAACATTTTAGTTGCATTATAACCTTGGCTGCCACATTATGTGGCCTCTCTTGGTGTATCAGCAGGAACTCAGATGAAGCCATATAAGCTATTATCAGCATAATATGCATGCAGCTGCTGGGAAAATGTAGGTAATTAAAGATCTCATAAATCTAACAGGAGAAAACAATGTGCTTAAAGCATTGTAAAGTTATGGAGACACTGTTTGTTCTACTTTCTCTGTTAGATGTGGAAAGGATTCTAATTCTTTAATATAGATAGCAATTAATCATAGTCATGCCAACAAAATAACAACATTTTTGATCATACGCACATGCATCATTATTGCTTTGCACAGTTACATACCCTAGCAGAATTTCCTAATAATAATCATATCTCATCAGACACATATAATTCCTTTTATTGGTAGTACATATTATCTCAGGTGAGGGTCACATTGGATCATAGATCGAGTCTACCCATCTATATTTTTCTGTGTGTGCCTTTTACGTTCACCACTAAAAATGCAAACTTCATCTTCAAACTCCTTTCCTTTATAATGTTTTGTGAGGATACAGCGTACTTCTCCTAAAGCTGTCTGTTCAGCAAAGAGACCCATTTTCAAGCTTTAATTTTGTTATAGCCCCGGGTTTTTCTCTATTATAGAATTTTCTTTCTAGGACAGATCAAAGCGCCACATGCACACAGTTACCAAATCTTATTAAACATTTTGCCAGGAAAAAGCCAGGATTATTGTTGTTGACAATGATTGTTTTGTTAGCTGTACGAAAAAAAATGCTTTCCTATGTAAAAACCCTTCTCCTTTATGCCAAGAAATGATTCTTTTAACTTTATTATTTTCTCTGTATTAGGCACACTACTATCTAGTAATAATTGAAGAAACATCGGGCTGATTTAGAGTTTGATGGTGAGGGTACTCCGTCTTAACGGTGATAGAGCACCCTCTCCACTAAACTGAAGGTCTGCCCATCTGATTAACAGATGGGGAGACCTTCAGTATGTAGACAGCATAGACTATTCTTCTCTGTCGACTACATACCCCTCTGTTGGCCTGACAGAGTAAGGGCTGTTGGAGATTTGGCCATGTGTTATCCCGCCAGACTTAGAGTGGGTGGACACATGGCCAGTATTTAGTTTTGTAAACTGCCACCCAAACATAGAGGTGTGCAAAAGTAAAAACCTTTCAATACCCCCATGCCATGGGAGAAATAGCTTTTTTTATTTTCAAAAACAAAAGCCCGCCTTTGGGATTTTGTGTTTGAAAATAAAAAAAGAAAAGTAAAGTGTGCAGTGCTGCGCAGTCATGCTGAGGCGGTTCCAGTGAATGCATGAGATATCTTCTGGGCATCTCTAAATTTAGCTGGTGGAGTATCCTCTCCATGGCAGAAGTAAAGTACTCCATCATGGTGATGGTACTAACTCCTTCTGCCAAAATCAAAATCAGGCCCATTAGGCCTTAGTTAGAGTTTGGTGGAGAGGATACTCTCTCAAAACATGACGGATATCATATCTGCCATATTACCAGTGAAATAGGCTATAATGCACTTGTAATATGCTTTAGTACTTGAGTTTGAACTGTGCACATTTTAATTTTACATTAGCATCTTTGGCAGTCGCATTGGTCTGTAAAAAATCACATTCAGATAAACACTGAAATCGACAAGATGTAACATGCGTGAGTGAGTTTCAGTATTAGCACACTGACTACCGTAGAGGACCTGATTCACAAAGGTAATTTACAATTTTGTGTAAGTTTTGGATTGTTTGCTATTCACAAAGGTATTTTATAAGTAGTATCTTTATGACTGCGAAGTCTCCACACAAAAAAAGATGGGACGGTCCTATTTTTTTGTATGTGCGGAGACTCTGCAGTCGTAAAGGTACTACTCGTAAAATACCTTTGGGAATAGCAAACAATCGTAAACGTACACAAAAAGTGTAATTTTACCTTACTGAATCACACCAAGAAGATTGTCCCTTCATTATTCAGCAGTACTTAGGGGCTCATTACGATGTCGGGCGGAAGCACTACCTCCGTGCTGTCGGAGGCAAAAACCGCTAGTTACCGTCCGCCAGCAACGGCCCACACGCCCGCCAAATCAGGATGTGAAAAGTCAGCCAAACACCGCCCGTAAGCCTGCGACGCCTCCCGCCATCAAAGTGCGCCCGTCTACGTAGCGGCGCGAGCCAATGGAAACACACCGTCCGACGAAATGACGTACCGCCCGGCGTACAAATTACGATGCCACAACCAAACAGCCTCACCGGCAAAGAGACACCGCACGAGATACCAAGGCGGAAACCCGACTGTTGAGTACGGAGACCAAAAAGGCGGCCCACCCCGAAATGAATCCTGCACTCCAGGCCATCCCCATGCTGTACCTGATGCACCACCTAGGAGTGAACGCGCCACGACGACGCAGGTAGGCAGACACACAACAAGGGCACGCAAACACTGCACACAATGCAAGGGCGGAAAAACTGTACATGGCCCCCCAGACACCCCTGTGTGGACAGGACACATCCACCACTGTACCCACACATGTCCCACCTGTTAAAATAAAACAACTCGCAACATCCTGGGCACCCACTACCCGGGACCAGGAAGTGACGTCCCCGTCACGGCACCGCAGCGCAGCGGCGATGACGCAGGTACACATGCGCACAACGCAGAGGCCAACGACAGCGCCACGCATGGGCTGCACACAAACACCACAGGGTCACAACTACACACCCCACACACCAGCCCCACCCTGAAGGCACATGTCACGTGGCCTTCCTGCATCAATCATGTCCCCAACCGACAACTCACAGTTGTCAACTGGATGTCACACAAGTGTCCCGAACAGGGGAGTAATGTGATGGCAAAATAGGACACACCCTTGTGTGCAAAACATGGAGAAGCACACGGCGGCTGCTACATAACAGCGCAGAATATGGACATTGTCCGTAAAAGGCACGCCAGTCTCATCCAAAAATACCTATACCATCCTGCTCGCAATATCAAGCCATGCAATGTACAAAATAGAAAAACCCTGCTGCCTGAGAACAGGTGTTTCCAATTACTACACCCACACAGAAGCCTCAATGTATAGCGACAACGCAGTGTCCCGCCCACACACGGGAGAGCAGATAGCACTGAATGGCCTTCCATTCCTACTCTGAAATCACATTGCAACAAATTATGCAGGAGACTGGAGCCAATGTACCAACAAGAAGCCAAACATAGCCATGCAGAGTAAACCTTCCACTGGCAGATAGCGCCTAACATGAAAGAAAGATAATAACACAAAATACAATTATACCACTCCTCCATGTGGGTCAAATGCAAGTAATCTGGAAAGAGTCAGACACCACTGGCCTTGACCATTCATTGAAGCATGTGGGATGAGGGCCTGTGTCCTCCGCCCAAGCTATACCCCAAGTCCTGCCGCCGTACATCCATTCCAGAATTCCCAGCATCGTCGGAGGTTGCACTCTGCTGACTGCTCAGGCAGCCGGAGCACGCCATCACATCACCCTGTAGCAAAATGGCTGTTGCACCAGTGCTTCCCAACTACGCCGGACAGATGCAGCTGTACAGTGAGAGCTTGCTACAGATAGTGGGCTGTGCAAATCTGGCTATGCTGAATGTAAGTTACCGAGTAACTTACCGCATTGCAATGTTCAGCTGCGTCATCCCCGTTTTCTACTGTCGGAGGTGTCCGTTCCACTGTCCTGTGGATTTATGTCTCTCCAACCCGGCATGTCCAAAGGCGGACTTGGTACACTTGTTTGCACCCCTGGACGCCCACGACAGGATCTGTTCAGTGTATGGGGGCATGGCGTATGTGGCTGCAATCGGACACACACTGCAATGGGACCAGTGTGCCTCCACACAACGTATTCTGGATCACAGTTTCATCGAATGTCATCCAACATGTCCCATCAGGCTTCTACAAGGGACAACTTACGATGAACACGTTGCTACCCACCATCCGCTTCATTGGATGTCATCCATGTTTACCACCAATGCGATGGATGCCCTGCTGGAAGGTATCGCATACCTGACAACTTGTCAATTCATCGGTCCCCGACTCAATACCCCCAATTGAACATTGATGTTCAACACCGTACCTATGCTTGGCTTTCGCACGGAGTGGGCAGTTAGCTGTACAACAACTATACCATACAATCTGCAACAAACACCTTACCATCAACTCCACTGCCATGACATCTGACATTTTCGGGACATGCACTCTGTTCCTCACCATATCCCGTGTCTCTGCATGAACAGGGGGAGGCAGAGGTATGGGACTTGTGTACAGTAACCACATGGCCAATACTGCACGAACAACTATGCTATAATATGTATTCTGCGCACCTGAACACATGCACCTGTCAGTGCACACTTATCTGTCTGCTGTATTACGTGAGAACTGTCACCTCACCTTCGTCTGTACTTCCGTGCCAGGACTTTTGCATGGACAACAAATGCAACCCCCTACAACATGGCCCTAGTTATTGTGTCATGTTCAGTAGCCACCACATAGCAACAACTTGTGAGATGCTGCTGCATGCATGTAGGCTCATGCTCTGATGTCACCTCTGACGCAGGTGTGTCGGAGTCACTATTGTAGTAATCCCGTACCATGGAACTGAGATGTACTGTGCCTATGATGTCAAGCTGTCTGGTAGGCAAAATGAATACTGTCTGTGTCAAAGTCTAGAGCTCTTCAGTAATGAGCAAATGTACTTTAGCATAGCAAGGGCAAGGCAGTTGTAACTCTGAAGCCTTTATTCCACAGTCAACAACTAATCACATCTACCTGTACCCCCTTTTGTATGTGTAATCATGCTAAGTATATCCTCCACATGCATTTTGCTGCCAGTAGTGTCCACTATACTGCATCACAGAGGAAGTAAGTTCAAATACATGCCTTGAAGCAAATATGTGACTCTGTAGAATTATTTATCGAAGACAAGTACGAATGAGAGAGGATGAGAGTGTGTGAAGTACACGAGAGTCGTGAGATGACCATGTAGTCTAGTGTCATTGGATGTCAATGCATATGAGTTGCCGCCACAGTGGACCTAGTGAAATACCAGAGGTCGTGGGCCTTGGCTTGTCAGACTCTGACGTGGCCCAACAGATCATCACATTAACACTGACGGCCTGGTCACTACAAAGCACAGTCCTACATATGTGTACAATTACCTTCACAGTCTGACATCACACTCATCAAGCAAAATTAGGAGCCACGCAAGAAGCATGCTACAGCAATGCATGACAAAACACACACACGATATCAGTGTGGGTGGGCAGGTCTGCACAGTGAGTACGAACTGCAGAAATTCACATACATGCTTAATTAAACAAGGCACAATCTTGACAGTCACACACCCTGCAGACCCACAATGTCCAAAACATATCAAGTAGGAGTCATCCTGAACTGCAAGGACACACCCACACACTGCACACTGTGCAACATACAATACACACATGTGCTCACATTCACAGACCTGAACACGGATACAAACACCCACCATGGCCCTGGGTAACACATGTGTGTAGTCGACATTGCCAGAGCGCACACACACACACCAACACTACCCCAAAGTCACACCCTTCACACCACACATACCTACACCTCCCAAATGCACACATTGAAAGTAAGCCATGTGCCCAGGCTCAATGTTCATCACAAGATTAACATACACCTACACTGCTGGCCACACAGAAAGTAAGCTCACACATACCCGCACACTCTGCACATGCTACCTGTCATCCTGTGGCTAGACTCACACCCTGTGCTTTGCTTGCACGCAAACATGACACGTATACATTTTCCCAGAAATACCACCAAATACATGCAGACAATCCGTGTCACAAAAATACTTCTTCATCACACACACAAGTAGCAGAGTCTGAAAGAAGTGAAGTCCCTGCCACGTGTAAAACACATTGGAATGTGAGACCAGACATTGCAATTGTTGAGGTACCATACACGGCATGTGCCTCACTTAACTATGCACACACAGTAACAACTGCAATCAGCAACTACACAGACACAACCGACTACAGGAACAACAGCATCCAGTCACAGATTACATAGACAGGCGGCAATATTGTTCAACACCAGGGACAGTGGCCAGTCCGATGTGCAGAGTAGTGATACGAAAAGCTGCGTATGCAATGTGTGTGAGTGTACCCTGCCATGGCCAGCAACACTGCCATGGCAGTCACAATAGCCATTACAGCCACCACTGTGTCACAGGTAGTTGTGTGAGGGTGCCTACCATTCAAACAGGATGCCAGTCCGACTCGGTGCTGTCTGTGTGCTACGGGACAGTTGGAGGTCCGCCCCTGAGAGAGAAGCACAACTGTGGAAGACACACATGTGGCATGTGAAGCGGGAGGGCTGCTTGGCCCAGGTGGGTGGGTGGCACGGGTAGGTGCACTCATGCAGTGTTGTAACAGACTGTGTGGGGAGGATTCCGGAGGGGTAGATTTCCACTGTGTTGGGTATTTGGAAAGCCTACCTGTCTGGGGATGAATGTGAACTCGTGTGGGCACAACAGGCGGGCACACGATCAATGCTGCATCAGGTGTAGACGTTAGCCCTCCCTCTGGGGACATGCTGGATACTGCTGTGCGTCTGCCAGGCCCTTGCCAAGGCACTTACATCCCCTGTCCTCCAGGTGTACCCCCTACATTGTCCACCTGCACAGGCTACCCAGGGCACGGGATGGCAGTGGAGCTTGGTGGGTGGGAGGTCATGGCGCCCTTCTCCTGGTCACATCTCGCAGGCAACACATTCTCAGTGTGCAGCAGGGCACAAGTCCTAAATAAGAAGTGGGGGACGCTGACGTCACGACAGGAAGTGACGTCACGAAAGGTGGCTTGCACCATCAGACTCATTGCCGCCCCTTGCTCACCCCTTAGATGCGATTGCATCAAAGAAGCCAGCGCGTGAGCAGCAGCTCCAATCTCGCCCCAGAGAGGCCAAAGAGTGAATGTGTGGCACCATTTGCTCCAGTTATCGAGCTCGCGGTAAAATAAGTGGGGGACGCCGTCCACCCGCGTGGTACCCCGACTCGAGCCCTGGTGTGCAGGCAAAGTGTCCTATTGGCTTTGCGATATGTGTGAGTTGCATGACACTCATTGGCGGGAGATGGCTCGGAGGCCCGTCACCCTGAGGCCCATATCTCACTACTATGGGTCCCTTGTCAATGGCAGCGGATGTAATGACTATGCGCGCCGGGGTGGGTCTACCTTTCGTCTGGGATGGTGTTTGCGGCCTGGCCCGCTAGGGCAGCTACAGCTTCTGTGTGTTGCATGTGGTGTATCCGGACTCCGGAGACTGTCATGCATTGTCACTGTTGTCCAGGGCTCGAGTCGGGGTACCACGCGGGTGGACGGCGTCCCCCCACTTATTTTACCGCGAGCTCGATAACTGGAGCAAATGGAGCCACACATTCACTCTTTGGCCTCTCTGGGGCGAGATCGGAGCTGCTGGTGCACGCGCTGGCTTCTCTGATGCAATCGCATCTAAGGGGTGGGCGAGGGGAGGCAATGAGTCTGACGGTGCAAGCCACCTTTCGTGATGTCACTTCCTGTCGTGACGTCAGCGTCCCCCCACTCCTTTTTTTAGGACTCGTGCCCTGCTGTTGTCAGATGTGCCACTTTCCAGGGGGGTGGAGAAAGGGTCAGGAATGTCAGCCTGAGATTGGCCCAGTTGAAGGCCCACCTTGACTGGGGAGGACAACCATTGGACAGTCTGGTGTAGCCCACCCACGCGTACATGTAGGCCCTCCATGAACTATGTCACCTGCGGCAAGGTGATGTCATGGGCAATGAAGTCATTGAGGAGAGCTGTCTGCCCCACGCAGAGATGCCGCACAAGCTCAACAGACCCAGCACTGAGGGCAGCAGGGGTCACATGTGCAGGGGCAGCTGTGCCTGGTGTGAAGGACACTCTATCCTTCATCCTTGTGCCGACACGTGTTGCACCAGTGGAAGTAGATGGGAGGGCGGGCATTGGCCTCCGCGTGGCTGAAGAGGAGCCAGAGTCCACGTCCCCTGTGCTAGCAAACATGGATGCATCACCTCCGTCCTCAGATGACGCAGAAGTTGGCGTCTCGGCCTGTGATTCATCCAGCACACGTCTGGCCCCTCCGAGGCGCTGGTCACATCTGTCTCACTCAGCTCCTGTGCAGCTGCTTCATCCGATGCCTCACCACTGTTGACCGTCCCCTGTCCCTCAGCACCCACGGGAGATGCTACATGAGAGAGAGCGAGGTGGCCTCACTCATTTGGCATCAATTAAACAGACATGTGCAAGGGAAGCAGCACAGAACATTCCCAAATCCACATGTTGCACGATACCTGTGCAATTGTATTCAGCCACCACAATCAAAAAGTAATGGCTGGCGTACAGAAAATGAAGCCGCTAATAAGTGGCACATGTGTTGTGCACATAGCACAACACCCGGCCTGTGTCACCCTGCGACCATAGCCACAAATCGCTGTGTGCACACCCACTGTCCTGATGGTGGCAAGGATGACCACTACGTAATTAGGCCAAGGACATACCTGCATGGAGCAGAATGGGACACCACTCACACAGACTGCAACATGACAGTCCACAATGGTCATGAGCCCATGCCATCCACCTGTCGTTCGCACGAGCACAACTACTGTTGCACAGTGTGCCGGATGTGTAAGTACCAGGAATATGAGGTGAGGCATCGCACACATATGTCCGAACGAAATCAGAGTAGGCACAGTGCCTCAAACATACATGTGAATTGCCACTCCAGCCTACTACAGGTTGTTCCTGAGGGCTACGACTCTGAATGCATTGACAATGCAGAGTGCTCAAATTACATCTTGACCCTCAGGAATCGCATATGCATGTCAGATGCACCCAGCACAGAGTACACTTACAACCCACTGCATCACACAACAGACATCACATTACCCAGATTATGGGTAGGCTGTGGACACATGCTGCCTCTCACAGCAAAAGACACCATCCCACAATACTGTACACTTGCTTGCTGCTGATGCCCCTACAAACGTGCATCCGGCACAGGCTGTGTGACTGTCAAGATGCAGACCATTAGTGGTGAAATGCAGCGCCGTGCTAACCTGACAATACGAGGGGGCATCCCCCGATTCGTCTCCGCCACGTAGTCGCTCATCCGGCAGATGACGTCACACCCTTTGTGGAATTGGCTGCACTGTCGGTTACACATACACAGAGGCATCAACTTGGATGCAATGGCTCATCACAAGGCCTTGGGCTGGAGGACTTCCAACTGCAGGGATGGTACACAAGAGGGTTGAAATATCACTCATACACTTCTCATCATCACCCACATCCACCAATCACAGTGGCATGATGCTGACCCATCCAAAATACTCAGAGATGTGTAACAGAGCCAAGAAGTAATCGGACATGGCATGACAGCATGTGTACACCACACGTGAATGCATGCTGGTGGGAGTGTGTACACAGTACCTGTCCATCCCATTCACATGCAGGATGCCAGCACATTGAGCAATGTGTAGTCTGCCCACATCTACTGTCCATTGTCAGGTAGACCAACACATAGATGACAAGGCAACACATCTTTGTGGGTGGACTCACTGTGTCCAACACTGCGCAGCCCTCAACGTACTCGCCCTGTGAATGGCTCACCCCGCAATGGAGGTCACATTCAGTGCCACTATCTCTCACACACATCCCTATCACAAGGCCTGGAGTGTTCAATCGACAGGGCTGAGTTTGCGCATTTCCGGAGAGTTGTGAACAAAAGACACATGTAACCCACTGTACAGTCAGTGTTGTTTCCTTCTAGGATTGGGCGGTCAATGTGCAGCCCAGGTCTGCTGAGACTGAGAAGGCCAGCAGGGACCCAGCCAGCCATTCACACAAGCAATAACTGCCCTGAGTCCTGCATTGCCAAGTGGCTGCGTCACTGGATGTCTGACATGAAAATGCCATGTACCACCACTCGGGAGGGACATGCATGGGAAAGCGCCAGAGAGCCTACATACCCCTTCCACCTGTAGTAAGCATGGTAAGCAGTGCATGTTGGAACCCCACAGGCTCTGACTCATAGTGCTGCGGATCAACGACATGTGTGTCCCCCACATGCACTCCCACACACACTGTAGTTGTCTTTCACACACAACTTTTGCAAGAAATAGCCTTGGGCAGTGTGCGTGGAGCTCGGAATCCAGGATCTCCAGCTCCTCGCTGGTGAGTGGACCTGGACATATCTTCAGAGTCGTCGACATAAAGGTGGACAGGTGGCAGCAGCAGCAGGTGTTGTTGAGGGATGCCAGGCAGCAGTCCCTGGAAGCTGTGGTAATGCCGGTCTCCCTCCCACACTCATATAGCCCCCTGGGGCTGTTTCAGTGGGTCCAAGCTGCTGCAATTGGTGTACCATGTCTGCCTACTTCAAATGCACCCAATGGCCTGCTCCGAGCTGTCCCGGTACGCTTACCTCTATAGTCGAACACGCAGGATGCAACTGCGAGGACCATTAGAGTTGGCCTCAAGGGCCTGGTCCATGGCGGGTACAGTCCGCTGGTGCCATGTGGACTCTACAGTTTAATGTGCGCCATGCATTTGCAGGTATGGCCATGATTTGTGTGTGGGAGCATGTCCACACTAGACAGGGCTACTTCATGCTGTGTGCATAGGCATTGACGGACAGTGCTCAGCCTCCACATGTCTGTTGGCACATCATCATGTACACATTAGCATGGGAGCATGGGATGTGCATATGCACACACATGCCATATTTCTCAATGTACATCTCCCACTTGGCACGTGCAACGTTACGTGTCACTTGTGATGTGTATTTGCATTCACACAGCTGTGTTGTCATGGAGTTGTCAATGTGTGTTGGAGGTGTGATACGTACAGTGCTGAAACAAACACAAAGTTCCCTTCTCCTTCTACTCTGAAAACATGAGGATTCGATCCCCTAATTGGGTTGGTTAACTTAGTTATAGTAAGGCCATACACTGAGATATAATAAGACAAATTTTACCAGGTTGCTAAATTTACAGACAAAAATATATAAAATCATACATAGAATAATACATTTCTAATCAAACATATGAATTCAAAGGAATGTATCATCAATATTTTATTCAAAAGATCATGTTCTATACAATTGATATTAACAAAGTTAAAAACACATTTAAAATCATATATTCATCATATTTTTAAATAAAAGGTAAACAATATGTGCAATAAATACATGAAGAACAACTGTCGACGCGGCGTTTAGGTGCTAAGGTGGATCGTCACCTTCTTCAGGACAATAGTTCAATATTTAAAAATCTATTGATTTATATGGAAGCTTTGCCTCCAATGAAGTTTTGGACGGGTTCCTCGTCTGATTTTTACAGTCTCATAGGTGCCGGATGATACCCTAAATTTTCTTTGGAGGGTCTTTGTTTAGTTTTCTCACCCTTCTATTTCTATGAATCCCTTCAAGGAGTAAATGTAATACCTTTATTAGTCACACTTCGATGGGATCATTCACAAATAACTTTTATATTGTCAAGTCCATCTTAACTCAAAATATTGATCTCTAATTAAAATCTTGTTTATTAGATCCACCCACTTTTTCTTCTTTAGGGGTGCTGGTTCCAGTTAATTTTAGTTCTGGTCCAGATTTTATTCTGGTATGAAGTTAAAAGAACAAGCATCCGTCTTGCTGACCTGCCAAATTGAGTCTGACTCAATGCTTGAAGGGATTCATAGAAATAGAAGGGTGAGAAAATTAAACAAAGACCCTCCAAAGAAAATTTAGGGTATCATCCGGCACCTATGAGACTGTAAAAATCAGATGAGGAACCCGTCCAAAACTTCATTGGAGGCAAAGCTTCCATATAAATCAATAGATTTTTAAATATTGAACTATTGTCCTGAAGAAGGTGACGATCCACCTTAGCACCGAAACGCCGCGTCGACAGTTGTTCTTCATGTATTTATTGCACATATTGTTTACCTTTTATTTAAAAATATGATGAATATATGATTTTAAATGTGTTTTTAACTTTGTTAATATCAATTGTATAGAACATGATCTTTTGAATAAAATATTGATGATACATTCCTTTGAATTCATATGTTTGATTAGAAATTTATTATTCTATGTATGATTTTATATATTTTTGTCTGTAAATTTAGCAACCTGGTAAAATTTGTCTTATTATATCTCAGTGTATGGCCTTACTATAACTAAGTTAACCAATCCAATTAGGGGATCGAATCCTCATGTTTTCAGAGTAGAAGGAGAAGGGAACTTTGTGTTTGTTTCAGTATCTATACCCATCCCTTTTCCAAGTACTAGGGTACCTCCCAAACCTTTTTGAGTTTATACGTACAGTGCTGTACATTGGGTGAACTAGGGACATCATTGACTGTCTCATATCCCGTTGTGCAACAGGACCCACTTGTTTGGGCCGCTCAGCCTGTGTACATTGTGTTGTTGGTGTGTGCCATACTCACCCAGCCTCAGAAGCTGTGTCAGGCACAGCAGCTAGGTATATTGCTGTGGTGTTGCCGCTTCCCACATATGCAGTCTGAAATCATCATCATGCCTTTCAAGCTATTATGGCCTAAATCCCCATGTGCATGCTCATAGCAATGGTTTGTGTCAGTGGTCATTGCTATTGGTAAGGGGACCTGTGTAAGAGTATTGTAGCTGTGCTGTCCCTACTTGTCAGCTGTTCTGTGATTCTATTGCTTTGTCAGTAATTTTAGTTTTGTGTTTGTGAAAATGCCATGTGGTGTGTTGCATTGACATGTGTCCACTTCCATCTGTCCTAGGAGGAGACCAAACATACATCGCCCCTACCAATTGCTGGCAGACATGGAGGATGTGGAGGTTATACGGAAATTCCATCTGGACCGACCCACCCTGCATCACCTATGTGCAATGTTGGAACCCCACCTTCGTCCTCGCAGGGTGTATCCTACAGCATTCACCCCCACGGCTAAGGTGATGGCTGCACTGCATTTTTTGCGCTACCGGATCTTTCCAACACACGGTGGGCAGTGGAGGTGGGATGTCCCAGCCCATGTTCAGCATGGTGCTACGGGATGTCCTGTCAGCTATGATGCTCTACAGGAACCGGTACATCCGATTCCCCAGGGCACGTGATTTGGCGGCAGTGAAGGGTGCTTTCTATGCACTTGGACGCATCCCCCACGTTGTTGGTGCAATTGATTGCACCCATGTTGGCCTTGTTGCACCACAGGCCATGGAGCACATCTATAGGAACCGGAAACATTTCCACTCCCTGAATGTGCAAGTGGTGTGCCTGGCGGACATGATTATCACACACGTGTGTGCGAAGTTTCCCGGATCCGCCCATGACTCGCACATAATGCGCCACAGCATCCTCCCACGAATGATGACCAATCTTCAACCGGACCGTGCATGGATTGTTGGTGAGTATGCATACTCGTGTAGCGTGCTGGGTGTGACATGCTGTCTTGTATCCTGTTGAAATTGCAACGATTCTCTGTGTTTCTCACACCCAGGTGGCTCTGCATATCCTAACGGGCCTTGGCTGCTGAGCCCACTATGTAATCCTAGGACACCAGCTGATGTGAGATACAATGAGGCACATGGGAGGACCAGACGTGTGGTGGAGCGGACTTTTGGACTCCTGAAGTCCAGATTCAGATGCCTGGACTGCACCGGGGGTGCACTGGCATACTCCCCACAGAAGGTGTGCCAGATAGTTGTGGCATGCTGCACAATCTCGCGATTCGCAGGCAGATCCCCCTGATAGTGGATGACGGTGATCAGCCAGGGCCTCCGCCTGCAGACCAAGCCGTGTCCAGTGACGCGGACAGTGGAGAGGAGGAAGCAGTGAATGAGCGTCAGCAGCTCATCGCCCGCTACTTCACTTGACGGTGAGTGACCATGTACGACGGCTGATGTTGCTGTAGTTGTGTAGGTGTATGTGTGCATTGTCACGGCGGCCTATTGTTCACTGAGTGCTGTGTGGCAATGGTACATGTCCAGGGTAGTATGCCACTGACAGTGGCTGTAGCAATGTGCCCTGTTGCTCTGTGAGATGTGTGTACATTGCTTAAACTTGATTACAAGTACTGTGTGATGAGTGTGTGACACACACATTCAATGGACTCTTGTTCTGTTTTTCACCCCTAGGTCCCTACAGCCTCTCCTGGCCTATCGACATACCACACTCCAGATGCATTTCTGATCATGGTGACGGTTGCACATACTTGATTAGACACAGAGCAGATAAAACAGAATGTGATCCAGGTGTATTTATTTCAAGCGGTGACGTGATTGTGGGCAAGGTGATCACAAAAGTGGTGCATGCTGAAACAATGAGTTGACGGTCATGTCCGCGTGATGGTCAAGGTGTACCCATGTTGTTCTGAGTCCACAGTCCGACAGACACATGACATTCACATGGCAGTGTGGGGTAGGATAGTAGTTCAAGTGAATGCAGTAGATGGCCACCGTGGCTGGCTGACTCACTGGCGTTTGGAGCGTGCGAAGTCATCTCTGGACACCTGTTTCCTTTTCGGACGACCCCTTCCACGTTTGAGAGGGGGGCGTTGTGTTTGTGGGCTGCTGGTGGTGGCTGAGGATTGCTCACTCGCTGTGGACGCAGGGGAACTGGATGTTGCATGACCCTGCGCCCCAGCAGGTGGTGGCGGAGGTGGTGTGGTTGGCCTTGATTGGGCCCTCACCACCACCACTAGCTGGCCCATGAGGTCGACAAGTTGGCCCATACGGGTCACGAATTGGCCCATATGGGCATCCATGGACCTCAACACCCCAAGGACTTCCCGCGTATCGGCAGCTGACCGGGCCCATTGTCCCTGGGCCTCTTCATAGGCCCCAAGGACTCTTGCGATTTGCGGCAGTGCTTGGCTCCCAGGCTCTGATGGCGTTGGCCTGACCCTGCTCCTCCCACCTGAACTGCTGCCACTGACCTGCCCACTCACCACATTGGTCACCCGGGGTCTCGTTCTGGCTCCCAGGGTGGATGTCGACGTGTGTACCACCCCTTGCACAGGGTGAGTGGTCAGGGAGGCCCTGGTGGTGGTGGTTGCGGCGGTGGTGGTGGCCGCAATGACCATGGCAGCAGGGGCCTGGGACTGGTCACCAGCCCTGGGAGATAGGTTGGTGGGTAGGAGGGGTCCTGGGGAGCGGTTGCGCCCTGCCACACCAGATGTGCCTGGTCGGGAGTGCTCGTCCGAAGAGGTGTCCAGGTCTTCCACATCCGTGAGTCCGGGTGGAGGGCTTGTGGACTGGCTATGATGGCTGCTGTCTCCCTCTCCAGCATCATGCTGTTCGTCACCTGTGGGGCGGAGACGAAAGGTTATTGTGTTGCACCTTGCAAGGTTTGTGTTAGATGTCTGACATTCACAGTTTGTGCACAGTTGTGCACTGATTTCCCAGATGCGTGTGTATGGCTCTACAATGTGTGTGCGTGATCAAGGCAATGGAATAGTGTGATGGGTGCATGTGGCATGGGACGGATTTGGAATGCCAATCGGTGTGTGTTGCAGTACCCCTACATTTTGTGGCTTTGGTGGAAACGGGGTACAGCCCCATGAACGCTTTTGAGATGAAATATGTTTTTGGGGTTCAAATGAAAAGCTTAGGAATGCAGATGGCAAAAGGGGTACAGCCCCATTAACGCTTTTGAGATGAAATATGTTTTTGGCGTTCAAATGAGACGCTTAGGAACGCAGATGGCAAAAGGGGTACAGCCCCATCAACGCTTTTGATATGAAATATGGTTTTGTGGTACATACTGTGACATATGGGTGCAGAAAGGGACATGTGTTTTGGCCACACGACACTTCAGGGACAAAGGTGTGTGTATCAAAACACACAAGATGATGGACGGAATGTTGCACATTGGCAAAACATTCACCCCCAGTCACAGATCTGGGTTTAATCCATCATTATTTTGCTCACCACGCCACCCCAGTTCAGACATGGCCATATGCAAATCAGTCTTGACCCTGTGCCTCATGGGAACAGTCCAGCCCGAACTGCCAAGCCATGTCTTCCCTGGACCGGAATCAAGCATCCTAGGACCGGTTTCTGGCTATCAGCCGTCATCAGCCAGGATAGCTTGACTCCAGTGGCGTAGTGAGCACGGGACCCACGTCTGGGCATACCCTTCCCACATAGGGTGAACAGCAAAACACACAAGATGATGGACGGAATGTTGCACATTAGCAAAACATTCACCCCCAGTCACAGATCTGGGTTTAATCCATCGTTATTTTGCTCACCACGCCACCCCAGTTCAGACATGGCCATATGCAAATCAGTCTTGACCCTGTGCCTCATGGGAACAGTCCAGCCCGAACTGCCAAGCCATGTCTTCCCTGGACCGGAATCAAGCATCCTAGGACCGGTTTCTGGCTATCAGCCGTCATCAGCCAGGATAGCTAGACTCCAGTGGCGTAGTGGGCACGGGACCCACGTCTGGGCATACCCTTCCCACATAGGGTGAACAGCAAAACACACAAGATGATGGACGGAATGTTGCACATTGGCAAAACATTCACCCCCAGTCACAGATCTGGGTTTAATCCATCGTTATTTTGCTCACCACGCCACCCCAGTTCAGACATGGCCATATGTAAAGGTGTGTGTATGTCTGACATACCCAGCATATCTGCTCACTGTTGTCATTTAGGGACATTACACTGCAAGCATTGTAGTGAGTGAGTAATGGTTGTGTGCCACACAACGTATTGCAGATGGGACAATTCCTTGGTGTGCGTGCTACCCTCAGCCATGTGCAGCAATGCAGTGCTCTTGGGGTGTTGACTATATTAGGTATGTTGTAAATCACAGTGTGACGTGCGCTTCAGACACTGCAGACACATTTTTGGTCATCGGCAGGAATCTTGGCTGAACTACTGTATATGGGACAACTGTTTAGATGATATACCTTTCATGCCACTGGGGCTGAAAGATGAGATGGATGATATTTTGAATGTGCACTGTGTAGCTGTGTGGTTCATGGGTCCAGTGGTGTATGTGACATTACTGGGGTTCCACTCTGTTACATTGAGACAAGATAGACTTACATGGGTGATGTTGTACAATGTCAACGGAACAAGCAGACACGACCACATGGACAAGACTTCGATGGTGTTGCTGATGTGTGTGATGACTGGCACAGTGCACGCCATGTGGGTCAGTACTCCAGTGAGACTTGTGCATGCAGACGTGACTCCTTGTATTTGAGATGGCTCATGTGGGCTATGACTCTGTAATTCATGTCCGTGTGCACATTAGTCACATGATTATGACAGGGAGCAGTGCTACCTGTTCCTCTGCTACGTGACATGTCCCAAATGTTAGTCGTAGTAAAGTCCTCATGCCTACAGACACCCCGCCCTGTACAGTAGTCTACCTACTTGTTGGTTTGGAGGGAGCAATGCAATGGCTACCACATGGTTATGAGAGGGAGGGGTGCTCCATCTTGCTGGTCTGTGGGAGTGGGGGCCGTGTTGTGAGTTGTGTTGATGGCTTACCACCCACAGACACCCCTCCATGTAGGGAAACATATCTACCTGTCGGGTGAAGGTGTGCACTGCAATGGCTGACACATGGGTGTGGGGAGTGCTCCATCTTGCTGCGCTGTAGGACTAGGGGCCTGGTGGGGGTTGTACTTCTGCAGTCCCCCCTCCGATGCACGGACTTTGTGGTAAGGCTACTTACCTGTTACCTGTTGGTTAGTGCAGCTATGGCTGACACATGTGTGTGGGTGTGGGGAGTGCTCCTTCCGGCGCATCTGGGGTACAAGGGGACCTGGTGGGAGTTGTGGTGCTGGCTGACTGTACACATGCCCCCATGGTTTTGTTTGTTGGTACCTTTGGGCTGAGTGTGTGGGAGTGTCTGTTGCATGTGTGAGAGATGTCTTGTGGATTGTGTACTGGACATGGGGATGTTTGGCCCTCGGAGCTATGGCATTCTGGTAGTGCATGACAGTACATAGCGGTGTGCTGGTATACATTTGTTTGTACTTACCAGCCTCCACTCCCCCTGGTATTCCGGTGAGACTCTCCGGATGTAGAATGCCTCGCACCTTCTCCTCCCACGCCTTGAAGATCTTGAATGGCGTGGGATTTCCACCGCCAGTCCTGTCAGCCAGCTCACGATTCTTGGCCTCCTTCTTCCTGACCACGCTTTTCAGGTCGTGCCACCTCTTTGCAATTTCACCCCGGTTGCGTGGCACGTTCCCGACTGCATTCACCTGGTCTACGATCCTGCTCCACATTCTGTTTCTGGTGGCTACTGGTGTCTGTTGGACCTGGTTCCCATAGATTTGTGGGTGCACCTTGATGATCTCGTCGACCATGACCGTCAACTCAGTGGCAGTGTACTTAGGCATTCTTTGTGTTGCCATGGTGTGTGGTTTGGTATTTGTGGTGCTGGTGTGGTGGGTGTGTGGTGTGTGGTGTGTGATGTGCAGGGGGTTCGTGTTGCCGGTGTTTCAGTGGTGATGGTGGTGGTGTTGTTGGTGATGAGTGTGATGTGTGCGTGCGTGTGGTGTGCTGCTTTCCTTTGTGGCTCTCTGGGTTCTCTGCTGTCGTCTTCGCTTTGTAGTAGTGCAAGGGATTGTGGTCTGTGAAGGGGCTGCTTTTGTACTTACCTATGTGGGTGTGTCATGATGGGCTGTCGTTTTCAGGTGTGTTGTGCCTGGTGTCCTGGGATTTGTAGTTTTTTGTTTTGCCAGGGGGGATGTGTCTTTGGGATGTGTTCTGTGTTTGGGTATTTTGGCGTAGTTTGCTGTGTGGACTTGTTGGCCATGTTGTGTGTATTTCTTTGGTCCGCCAATGATTTCTGTGCACGGACGTGGCCGCCAGGCCTTCCGCCGTGTCAGTTATTCATCACTGTTGTTAACCGTGGCGGGCGGGGAATATGTGGATTTTCCGCGCTCATGTCGGGGAGATCATAATTTCACTGCCGGTGTCTCGGTCGTCAGAGCGGGCGGATTTGGGTTGTCGGGCGGGATTGCGTCCGTGGCGGATGGATAATCTTCTACTCTGACATGGACAGGCGGAATTTTGTGTGTTTTTACCGCCGCGGGCGGAGGTTGCTTCGCAACTTCATAATTGCTCGGTCGGTATTCCCATGGTGCAGGCGGGCGGTTTTTTCTGGCTATAGTAGATGGCGGATTTTTTAACGCCGGTTATCGTAATGGGCCCCTTAGTTCCCTAGTATACAAATGTATTGCGAGGCACCATACAAATTGCCTAGGAAATGTAGGTTTCAAAGACATGAAGTCTAAAAAAATGAATTCTACTTACTAAGCCACAAAATATCACGCAAATACAAAACAGTCCTTTGAAAAGGAAAACAAAATAATTTTACATTGTAAATACTGAATGTTTCTTTAGATGTTTTTTAAAGCATATATTTAAATTCGGCCAGTATGTCTGCACATCTACTAAATACCAGCGGGCACATTTACTAAATTTTCACACAACTCAGGGCAGCAAGCAAAGTTGCTGCACTGCGTTGCATGAAAGGGAGAGGGAAAAAATGCTCCATATTTACAAAGATATGGAGCATTTCTGTTCACTCCTTGTACTGACGTGCTGTGTGCAGGCCAGCACCAAAGCTGGCATTCTTGCGTCATAGCGCAAGGGTGCCTGCTTTACAGGCAGGATTGTTTTTTGTGCAGAAAGTGACACTTTCTTGCACAAAAACTATCCTTAGAGGCATTTTCCTCTTTCCATGTGAGCTGGAATGCAGCACAGATATAACGAAATAACAAGGAGAAATAAAGATATTTCTCCTCATTACGCTTCACTTGGGAAGGAGTAGCATTTTGACACATTCCAAGGTTTGCAAGTCTTTGTAAATCTGGGAATGCGCCACAATCCATGGGTGGATGCATGGGAATACCCATGGTCCACCCATGGAGTGCCTCACAAGTTGAAATTTAACATTACACAGCGCAAGCAGCTGCCTTGCATTGCATTCCTTTACAAAGCCACGCAAGGCGAGCAAATAGGCTTTGTATGACTTTATAAATACTTCTGAAGTCTTCGCAATGTCCTTGCATTGCCTTATGGGACGCAAGGACAATGCACAGGCTTCATAAATATGGGCCCTGGTTTTTTGCCTTCAGTTTTCATTTAATGTTGTGGGGGTTGTAGTAGTTGCTTTATTTGAACTTATTAAACTAAAAAACACAAATTTGTGAAATGAAACCTAGGACTAGTTGCATGTTATTCAATGTACATACTGATATCCTTGCTGAATGTATGTAATTCAGGGAGTGCTATCTTCTATAAATGATGATGACTATGATTTTAGTATAATCTAGCCATCTTAAATGTGATAAATGTTAATTCTGGAGCAACGGACTGGAAGAAAGTGCATCTTTGTGAGTAGTATTCATAGATCTTTTTCTTTTGTTAGATTGTGTATGCTGTCATATTTTCACTATGGGTGCTGCAAACAGATTGACTAACTAAAATTGGCTGGTTTCCTTTTAGGTAAGTCCACAGTTCAATACTGAAGAAATGGAAGTAGCATCATATATATTAGCTGCCAGGTGTGGGTTGTTGTGTTGATGTACAACACCCACAAATGCCACTTTAAAAGGGAGTCTTTAGCTTTACTATTTAGTTCTGCATCAATGTGATCGCGCCTGCAGCAGACGCTTACAAAAGGACACCATTTATGAAATCTGTAAAGGTCTACTTTGGACATTATCTAACTTGCCTATATGTAACTTCTTCAAGACTGCAAGGCATAGGTGTATAATGTCCAAATGTAGGACATGTCTAATATTTATTGATTGATCATCTTTGTGCAATTTCTATCTCCATGGAGTTTTAAAAGACAAGCCTGTTGCTAGCCTAAAATATGAAATGGCTCCTCTCGGATCCCCTTCGTGTAACCATCATCTTAGAAAGGGCCAGTAGGCTAGTGACTTTACAATTCAGGGGTTTTACAGCAGCTTGAAAGTCTTTCCAAAGCTAGTTATTATTGTTTTAAAGGGCATAATTTCTGATATTTAGCTTTTACCATGGACTTTGGTGCTTGGTTTTATTCGGGGGAAAAATGTCTCTGTCAATGAGAACTGCAGTCACGCAGTCTGTCTCCGGTTAGTGCCCTTCCATTGCTGGTGCTTTGCTGCAGTTTTAAAATCTTCTTAGAGTTTCTTGTTGCTCAAATGCATGTCATTTCTGATATTTATCTGTTTCCCCTGTTTTCACTGTTTGATTTTGCTCGCGAGAAATTGGCACTCATAGTCATTGAAATCTCACTCATAATTACACTGACATTATGAAAAAGTCACACATATCAATCTGAAACCTTGGCAGCTATGTTTAGATTGTTGTGTCCTTGAAGTGGGTGGACACCAAAAGTTTCTTTTTCACTGCTGGTAGCTGTTTTACTATGGTAAAAACCTACTTGTGACTCGTATCATATTTTCCTAAGTCTAGCTGGAAAATATATATAACGCTCATCCATGCACTGTTACTATATGAATTGAAAATATAATTTGGTGGCGAACATAGATGGTTTTAAAAGTACTGCAAAGAATTTCTAATGATGATTTCGTAAAAGCTTATTTGTCTCTGTTCGAGGGCCTGGCCCTTAATAAATTCAGTTCGAGCAGGCACGCTTCCTTTAGTGGCAATAATTTGCTCTTTGATTAGGTGCAAAATATGTTGGAGAAGACAATAATCCTGGGCATGCTGCCAGGGAGAGAGAGTGTGGTAACACACTAGCCCTCTGGGTCTGCCATTTTGAAAGCCCCACTTTATCAGAAAACTAGAGAAAGTGCTAAAAATGTGGACTCCTTTAGGCTTAGAAATGTTCCTATGATTGGATTAGGAGCTGTCACCAGTCACTGGATAGTGTGCCCTTTAGGAAAAGCATTTGATTACATATCAGAACAACCCTTGTTCAAGAATACACTAGGTTTTCTAAAAATGAAGTTTATAAAGGCCAAGGCCAGCCATCAGGGGGCATATTGACTCAGATCAATGTTACTATAATCAACAGAGGGATGGTCATTGATACTATTTGTTCATCTGTTTTGACTGTTTTTGGAATTAGTTTGAGGATGTCTGCAGAATCAGTCAATGATTTGTCTTAAAACAATACATTCCTCGATCAAAAGCTACTTTGACATGGAAGCAAATAGGCTAGACCACAATTTGAGAAAATTAAGTTAAAGCTATCCATTTCGATTGTCATCTTTGGACGAGATCTGAGTTTCGTTACTTCTGACGATGTCTTCTGAGAAATGCTTATATGCAATGAAATTTCGGAAGCAGTGTGGCTCAGGGTGCATGAGACCCACATCTGGGCATAAACGTCCCACTAAGGACGTCAGAGTGAAGTATACAAACTAGTGATGGATGGAATGGTTAAATTAATCTCAGTCACTGGTAATTTACTCAGGCCACATCTCAGTACATCGTTATATTACACACCATGCCACATCAGTTTGGACGAGCTATATGCCAATCAGTCTTGACTCTGCTCCAGTGGAAACAGTCCAGCCTTAGAAGAAGGCCTATGCCCTTGTAGCCTAAACGTGAAACATTCTATGGTTCATCTACTCGACTGTCTTTTCGTCTTGAAAGAGAGGAAGATGATCCTGCACCCTCCCTTCCTGAAAATGGGTGTCAAGACCGTAAAAAGGCTTTAACTTTAATCTTTCTACTGCCGAAATAACATTCGCCATTGGCCACTTTTTAAAGGTGTTTCTTACCATGAATTGTTCGTAAGATTTGATCAGATGAATGTTATTGTTAGTAGATGTGATTCTAGGGAATTCAGGGTATGGTCGCATTTCACATCTAGAAGTTAAGTTGTTCGAAATACAATTAATCACGTTATCACTACTACAAATGCATTTTAATCCAACTGTCCTGAATATCTTTTATTGTTGATTTATTTTTTGTCTCAGATCAGTAGTTATGTTTTTGGGAGAATGTACTGTTGTGGATTTTAATGGTTTAACCCTTAATATTAAGGCGATCGACTATTTGGCTAGCTGAATTAGGTGATTGTAAATGTTACACATCTAGGTTCTGTCATAAGAGATTTTTATCTTGCAAATTAATGAATTATTGAAAAATTAAAGAACAAAACTGACCTTGGCAGCGGCAAGACAATGATGAACTAGGTGCCTGATTGATGTATGTTATCTGACTATTTGTATCTGCTATCTGACTGGATAAGAACTAAGGGGACCTTGTGTCATTTCTTTGCAGTTGCTCTAATGGTTAGACCTCCATTACCCATAGGGATTGAAAAGGCGCCTTGGATGTTTTTGTTTTTTCTGTAGTTTTTTATAGCGCGAACTCGACCCCAAGGCATCAGAGGATTTACATGCGCACCAGTTGTGCCACAGACGGACACATTCATTTTGTTAGGCACAGGGAGATTACGTGATTTGCCCAGAACCACAGGATGTTGAGTGTCCTGCCCAGTCTCGAACCCGGTTCCACAGCTTCGAGGTCGACTGCTCTAGCCCTTAGGCCACATCCTCTCCCCTCGTGTGCATTGACTTATTTCTCCTTTTGTGCACTCTCAAAGCATACATGTGTTCATGTTCTTATTATCATTCTTATTATCATTTACATATATTTTACAACGCATGGTTTCGTTTGTTGTTTCATTTATATGTATTTACAGTACCTAATGGCATTTTCTTATATGCTGCTACTGTATCAATAAGGTCATATATATTAAAATTCATATATTATGATATTTAGACAGAATAGCAATAGATAGTCTCAGAGACAGATGTGCTATGGAATTCACCAGTTACTATTAATACCTTACAACACAAATCAATAGGGTAATTTATTTTTTTCATAATAGTATTGAGAACTAGCCTAAAAAGCCTGTGTGAGGACCACTTAAGGAAAGTGAAGCTTCGGGCAGTCCAGATGGAGCCCCTCTACAACAGTCTGTGCCAAGGTCGCTCACTGGTGCTTGCTGACATTACCTATCTATCTGCTTCTCGAATGAACACCGTCAATACAAATGAACATTGCCCTAGCTTCTGTGAGCAGACTGCAGAGGGGGAAAATGCCGAATTTTGACCAGGTATGTATGCAGAAGGCCATTTAGAAAGCTCAGATTTTTCTAACTAATATGTCGTTAATTTCCATTGTATTGACAAGTATTGCATGCATTTTTTTAACATATTGTTTATATCCGCAATTACACCAGTTCACATACTCTGAACTCGAGCTTAGTATAGTAATAAGGCCTTGTAAAACAACAAGTTGGATTTCTTGTGTGTATGTGTGTATCCTTTGAGAAAGTGCATTAAATTAACCCCTAAATAAAATGTGTTCCCGGAAGTCTGTATCACGAGTGATTATTACCCAATATATATTATCTTTAGGTAAATGATTGCTGATGCTTGAGTCACAGACTTTCTGTTTCTCCTTAAGCCTGTTCTTGCCTGATGGCCATATTGGCAGGTGTACTTTTAAAACGTATATTGGCTCCTAAGTTGGAGCTCGATATCAGAGTACACTCAGGGGCCACACACAAGAACTTACCAATCATACACAAGTGCATACCAATCATTGCAAATGTGGGGATGTCTGTTGTAATAATGTTTCCCCACAATTCGACTACATTTTGAATCACATTCTGAATTTGTATCAAAATGGCAGATAGGGCTGTGCAAATAGGGGCAAGTTTTACAGGTCCATTGCCACAATATCTCATGGGATGAAGTTTTCCGGCAACTGTGGAGAAGTAATTCTAGTAGTGACAGTGACTCCATCTTATCCTTTTGAAATTGGGTAGATTTTGAACCAGTAGATCCTTCCACAGGGTGGTTTACTACTATTACTGCATATTCCTGATCAACAGGGAATCCCCATTGGTTTTCAAGAACATGTGTTATGGTTTTATTGGAGATTACCACATGTGGCAAAGCTATTTAGAATGGTTCCTTTGGGCCTCCAAGACCTACCTGGTCTACCTGCAGAGTGTCTGCCCATAAAAAGATAGGATTATCCTATATTTTTATGTGTTGAAACTCTGCATTCGTAAAGATACTACTCATAGAATACCTTTGTGAATAGCAAACAATCGTAAACTTACACAAAAGTGTAAGTTTACCTTTGTGAATCAAGCCCTGAGAATTCTTTTTAACCTCCTTCAAAAATCTATCACCCGCACTATGTCACCTAAGATTTTATTTGATTTTATTATGATTTTTTTTGGTGGAATAAAGCTTGGGTGGTAAATTTCATGTGGGATAATGCATGGGTTTTGGCATGTTTAGAGCTTGGTGGGTCAGTAAACATCAAATCAAGCTAACTCATTTAACCCGTTAAGTGCTTCTGTCGGCCAACGGCCGTCGCGAGCACTACCTCGGTAGTGCTGCGCACGTCCGTTGGCCGACGCGGCCCATAGAACGTTCCGCACTGGCGCGGAACGTTCTAAGCACTTAACCGGTTAATTTTAAAATCTTGAGTTCTGCAGAGAAAAACAAAGGAATACAATGGAGAACAGAAAAAAACCCAGAAAAGAGGTCAACCGAAAAGGTGTACAAAAAACAGTGTTGCAGATATGAAATGTTGATATACAAATAAAAAAACAACAAAGGCAGAAGTCTGCCCAGGAATCTCTGTCTGCTACTGTTAGACCTGGCACCATTGGCGTGGGTCTCCCTTCCATTTTTTGCTGTTGCCTCCTGTGTTTTGCTATGTTTTGCTGATTTAGATGCTTTGGGCACTGTGCCACTGCAATTCAGTGCCACAGTGCAAGTGCTCCCTATTGTAAATTGTTGTAATGGATTAGTGACTCCCTGATTGGCTTGTTTGATTTACTTGTCAGACCCTAGTATAGTGCACCATGTGTGCCCAGGGCCTGTAAATCAAAAGATGCTAGTGGGCTTGCAGCACTGATTGTGCCACCCACAGAAGCAGCTTGTAAAGTATGTCTCAGGCCTGCCATTGCAGAGCCTGTGTGCAGTCTATACTTCCATGTTGACTTGGTAAGTGCACCCACTTGCCAGTCCCTAAACCTTCCCTTTTCTACATATCAGACACCCCTAAGGTAGGCCCATGGGCAGGGTGCATTGTATGTAAAAGGTAGGACATGCCCTGATGTGTGTGGCATGTCCTGATAGTGATTTACAGCCAATTTCGTTTTTCACTATTGCAAGGCTACCTGTCCCCATAGGCCAGAATGGGCAGTTTGATTATAACATCTTATAATCCTAACTGACCCAGGGAACATGGTAGAAAAACGAATTTAGTATGCCTGAACTCAGAATGATAAAATACATCTTTTAGTGAAGTTGATTTTAACATTCTGTGTTTGAAAATACCACTTTTAGAAAGTAGGTATTTTCTTGCCTAACCATCCAGCCTGCCTCTGCTAGGTTGTGTATTGCTTGTCTGGTTTGTGAGTGACAGGAGGGCTTGGGCTCCAGCAGTCTGATGGGTCAGGGCTAGGCTGAACAGGACCTTGGCTGAATAGAGAGTAGGGGGCGGAGATTTCCTTTCACTCCCCTGAGCCCTCATAGAATAGAGAGTAGGGGGAGGAGATTTCCCTTCAGCTACCTGGGCCAGGTCTGCTTTCAACAATGCTGTCTCCACCTCCTGCCAGGAAGCTGCACAGAACTGGTTTTGGTCAGGCACAGACACTCTCTGCCTTCAGAGACAAAGGATTTTTTAGTATAAATATTGGGGCCCAGACCCCAAGACTTTAGATCACTTCTGGGAATCAAGACGGACCTTTGCCAAGGAGAAGAACCAGGGATTCTGAAGGAGTTTGACTGCCCCTGTGCCAGTGTGCTATTTTCTGGGGTTGGCCTGCAGTGGTTTCTTTATTGCCAAGGAAAGGGGAAAGACTTTTATTGAAACTTTCATCATCTTGAAGAAGAATCTCTAAGGGCTTGAACTGTGCTTGCCTCCTGCTGAAGTCTCAGGGACACAAGACTTCACCACCAGCTGCCCCCTGAATTCCCATACTAGGGATTCTGTCTGCAGAAACCTGCGTATCGCTGGGAGCTGGAAGCGCGACTCAACAAGAAGAAGCGTGACGCCATCGCAGCTGTTGCCGTCGCATCATCGGAGAAGCGTGTCGCCACCGCAAGGGTCGCCATTGCATCACCGGAGAAGCGTGTCTCCGTCGCAGCTGTTTGTTGTCGCATCACCGGAGAAGCGTGTTGCCACCGCAAGGGACGCCGTCGCATCACCGGAGAAGCGTGTCGCAGGGCCTGTCGCGGCTCAGAAGTTACAGAGTTTGCCACACAGCCATCGGGCGCGCACGCATCACCTTCACGTCGTCGCATCGCATCAAGGGCGCCATCTTATCGCATCGCACCGGAGCGTCATTGCATCAAGGCACCATCTTGTCGCATCGCAACCGGAACGCAGTACGAGATCGACGCATCACCTCCTCTCCGGTAAGGAACAGACGCATCGCCTACTTTGCGCAGGCATTAAGGAACAGACACCTCGCATCCCCCGAAGCAAGGAACCGACGCATCACCCTCCCTGCGAACCTTTTGTTTGTTTTGCGTTACGCATTCAAGGTACTTTTGTGAGAAACGTGTCGCATTTACCATCAACTTGAACTAAGCTATTTCTACCATCTAAAAGTCATTTTCTTAATACTGTATTGTGGATTTTTGTCGTTTGGGTCTTGTGTTAAGTCTATATATAGAATACTTATAAAACCTGTGTGGTGTCCATCTGTAGTGTTTTCACTGTATTACTGTATGTGTTCACAAATGCTTTACACACTTCCTCTGAGATAAGCCTGCCTGCTCGTGCCAAACTACCAAGGGGGTGAGCAGGGGTTATTTAGGAGTGTAGCCCCCTTACCCTGACTAGAAGCAAGGGTCCCTACTTGGTCAGAGGTACCTACCTCTGCCAACTAGAGACCCCCAGTTCTAACAGCTACCATATGTTGTCTCGAAAAAGGTCCCAAATATCCTGAGGTCTTAATTTAAGAAGTTTCAAGGATGCCTACACCTATCCTTGGTCGTTACAGAATATGGCGTCTTTCATTTAGTCCTGGTGCCTGACAAGGGACCCCTCAGCCATTTCCGGTCCACTCTGCATTGAGAAAGCACCAATGGCAGAGCTGTCAGCTTTCTCACAGTACAGGGAACATTGGCAACATATCAGGGGATCATGGTGAGAGGTACATACCAGAAATTGAAAGTAATCATCTCGCTAAGTGTGCCAGATATCTTCATCCAGAAGCACTGAATAGGGGGACAAGCCCAAGTGAGGTGTACAAAATCAGCAGGATCAGTAGAGCATTTTATACACCTTGAACAGGGTGCAGTGTCCATTTGACCGATGTGGGGTGTATTATGCACGATTAATAAAATCGAAGTGTACAAGCCTGTGTCACTGATTAAGGGAAACCAGACTTATCTGTTCACAGCAATGTTTCCACACCTCTTGGGAAATTGACACTCCTAAATCTACTTCCCCACAGTGCCCTAGAATAATTCGCTACAAGAGGAGCTAGCTCCTCAGTCATTTTTAGTAAGCGAGATACCCAACTACTATTAGTGGACAAGAGATACATTTCTGTAGGTGGGAGAATTTCCTAGGGAACTTGGGTTATTGTGTTGTGGCTACATGCTGAATTCTGAAGTAAGTGACTATATCAAGCGCACTAGTCATCCCCACTGCTTTAAATTGTTCTAGTGCAAGAGAATGAACATATTGATACCAAGGCATCCCAACATGACACATGTCGTTTTGTCCATTGTCGGGGTCAGGAAGGGATTTTCAGAGAGCAGCATAGCCGAAGAATAAAGGATCAGTAAACCAGTGCTCCACGCCAAAGACCACATCGTTGAGTTAGTGCATCGTACAGAGTCAATATTTTAGGTGGGTCATGGTACAGAAATCGCAAACATTATATCCAGACAGCTATCTTCCAACTGATCCCTTTCAATCGGGAGGTGTGGAGCCGGACAACTCAGCAAAATCCAATAGATGATGTAGTGCACTTCCACTGCAAGATTATATCGCTCGGGATCAGGAACAGCAAAGCCACCCCTTTTATAGGGTCTGGTGAGCCTCTTCAAACTCACCTCTTGAGTTCTACCACCCCATACAAGTCAAGAAAAAGGTGTCAGGAAAACAGGTTCCTGCCCCACGTAAGGGGAATATTTATAAAGAGATATAAATATTTTAGTGAAAATCTCCATTTTACTAATGCTACCCTCCCTGCACAGCAGGGGGGTTATCCAGCGCTGATCCAAGTCTCAAGCTGATGTACCATTTGGGCCAAAGGTATCTCATAAAATGAAGCCAACTGACCTGGAAACCACTATGCCAAGGTAACGAACCTAGTGGTATATTTACAAGAACTGGTGCACTGTTGTTTTACCACAGCGGTGTGCCCAAAAAATTACAAAGCGGTATGTCAGATTCCAATACCATGTTTGCTTCGTATATACAATACGGTGCACCATGGCGTAGCAGTGAGCAGAGCCCAGGATAACAACCCCAGCAACCCCACTACCAGCCAGGATGTTCAGCCAGAGTCCCAGGGGAAGAGGGAGTTAAGTTTAGTGAGGAGGAGAATAAGATCTTGATCACGAAGGTGACGTAGTGATCCAGCGCGAAGAGGCCAGGGTTGGATAATTTACAAGCAAAAAACTGAACTTTTCAATGGGCCCATATACCTTTATCCAAATACCTTTATTTGTAATTTCCTTGGCCAATTTCCCGCTGGAAGGGTTTTGGTTTGAATAATTCCACAAATTCTGATTAGTTATTTCCCTGTAACCACGAATCAATTACAGTATCATGTCTAACTAATCTTAACGAATCAACACTCTTCCTCTGGTCAATGGACCATTAGTTGAGTTAGTTGATGGTGATATTAACAACTTTTTAACTAAAATTCATAATGAAATAACCACAGACTCTGAATATAATAATAATAATACGTTTATCTAAAATTTCAGTCATTAAGTTGAACGCTCATTAATTACAAATACACAGTGCAAGCTCCTTTTTTCTCAAATGGGAGAGAGAATGATCATAAAGCACAATACATTCAATACACAAGCTTTCAACAAATCAAACGCATAAGAGTGGATAGATGAAGAGACAAAAGGAACATTTATAATACATTTGCAAAGAAATATGCAAATACTGAATAGAATGACATTTACCTAATGAGGATAACTGGAAAAACCACCCCTCTAGCCAAAGGACTGGTGGAGGTCCCCTGACTTAGGATCAGGAGACAAAGAATAAAGGATAGGATCAGGACAGGTCTGATACTTACTAGACTTCTCTACAACCCGACGCACCAGGGCGATTCCCTCTCTTTCACTCTCTCCCTCCTCGATATTCTTCCGCAAGCTTCAAATCTAATCAGGATGTAATCTGGATCTTCTGAGTCTACACTCGTCTTCTCTCTCTCTCTCGTGCTCAGCTCCCAGCAGCGTAGTCAGCATCTCATCGCATCTATCTTCTTAATTCAAATCACTCTAGTTATAGTCTTTATTTCTTCATGTCCCACCCTCAAGTGTTGCATCTTTACTAAACTACGGAATATGTTTGGACGGGGTTAGGGGTGTCTTCATCATCCCAAGCTGACGTATTCATTTTATTAGTAAAACCTATTGTTGTTAACCCTGCCCCTTCTACTCATTCATATATTCTATTTGTAACATGCATATTTTGTTGCAAATGCCATAATTCACTTAATACAGGCTTCATAGTTCACTGTTACATCTTCTTCTTTTCCCATCCTTTCTGTCCTTGAATCTTGGCAGGCGTTCAGCTCCTTCTGTGTCATCGGTCATTTCATGGTCTCATTAACCATGTGCAGCTTTCGTCATTTTCTTTTTCAGTCATGTGTTAGTAGGCCCAAATATACACTATTAATAAAAGAGTCAAAAACAGATATTATTTTCTTGAACATGTAATTCTCACTGTTCACCACCCACTCCTACTCTATCCCATGTAATTATTATTACTCTTGGGCAAAAGCGTTAATAGCAGCAGCTTTCTTTCAAATCAAGCAAGCATATGCTGGGCATGCGGTACCTCAAGACCGCGTTTCAATTCTTCTTGCGCAAGCGTGAGGGTTTTCCCTCTCAAAGCGAGTTTGTCACATTATTTCATGCGTCATTCAGGTTTGCACATGCGCAAAGTGTTTTAGCAAGTTAAAGCGGGTTTTTATCGTGCTGCGTTTTATTTCTCATTAATTCAAGCATGCGTAAGCTTTTCTCCCCATGTTTCGGTGTTGGGTGCATGTTAGTTTTGCCTTATCTATTAATTAATGATCAATGAAAGTTAATGGAAGATTAGATCGAGCAAGTCTCATTTTCTCGAGTCCTTGCTCCATCAATCCCCCTCTGATGGCATTTTTGAGCCATCATAAAATACCCATCATTACCAAGTGCCAACTTTATTCATTTAGATTTCTAGTGTCTTCCTTTCTTTCCTCTAATTCTTTTATTTTCCTTTTCATACCTACTCCTTTCATTTTATCATATAGACTTCCTTTCATCTCCTCTAACTCGATCTCTTTCTCTTTCTTCCCATTCTTTTATTCTTTATTTCGGCTATCATTCTTGCTTTTGTTTTATTCTTGCCACATCTATATGTTATTATCATCATCAGACCTACTATTATTATAGAAATTACTGGTATTAGGATTTTCCCTAATAGACTACTCCCTAAAGTGGAAAACCAACTACCTATAGTGGAAATACTTTTACTAAGTCTTTCCCATACACCGTCAACCTCCAGTTGGCTCAAATCATCATTAATCTTTGTAATATTCTTAATATATCCCTCAATACCTTTACTTTTGTCTGGAATATACGTACAGCAATGTTGGACTTTCAACATGCCACAGACTCTACCCTCTTTTGCCAATAATATATCAAAAGCAAGTCGATTTTGCAAAACCATGGATTTAATTCCAACCATTTCAGTATTAATCATTAAGAATCCCCCAGCAGTATCTGTCGATAGACGATCAACTACCGTTGACAATTTACGTATCTTATGCGAATTCAGTATGACTCCAACTGACGGTATCAGTGCACCAAATATATCACCTACTATTTCTGAAAAGCTTGTTCTTTTAGTTCGTTTTAGTCCTTGACTTATAACATCCATTTCATTGTTCTTAGTAATGTGGTACACCTTTGGAAATACTATCCCAAGATAACAACTACCATACCATTGTGTTGGCAACCTATAATAGGCATTCTTACCACACACATAATATATTCCTGGAAAAACAGGATCAGTTCCACCTTTTAGTCCCCATCCCCTCATGATTAGGAAGGTATGTTCACAATCACTAGAACCAATGAAAATGTTGTTATAGTCTGTTTTTAGTCTATGTAGACAGAATTTTCCCAATTTTGACAAATCTAGGGACATTGCAGCATGAGTCTTGCCTTTCTTATAGTTCCCTTCCTTATTAGCCCATGGAGGTACATGTGACTTCTGTCCAACAGCCTTCTTTTGAAAATCCTGTCTTCTTTCTTCTACTAAATTTAGAAAATCTTTTTCTTCATCTCGTAACATACAGGTTAAATTATTCTTATGCGCATATGTTATGTCTTTTGGGTTTGTTGTCAGGAAAAACTCGCCCATAAATTCTGCATCTTTAGCACTAAGCACTGGGTTTAGCATTCTTCTAATAAGAATCTCTGGGAATACTAAATCCATATTAGAATAATAATACTGCAATTTGCCTGTTTTATAGAACAGACTGGACACAACACTACATGACACACCATATGTTAAAGGAAGATGGTGATAAGTCACCCCCTCCGAGACAGACGAAGGTAATTTCATGCAAACCTAACAGTCACTTACATCCATTGTATCAACATATTCAAAAAGAAGTTTAGTAAATACATTTAATGACGAATCACTATTTGATCTGTCATGTTGATACATAGTCTCATTTATTTGTTCTAAATTAGTAGCAGCCATTCCTTTAGTACCTGAATTCACTTGATTACTTGTATTAGTATTATTTTTGTCTTTATTTACCATCAAAATAGGTATCACAACTGTTTGCAATAACCACATTAACATTAGTAACAAAATACTGCACAAACAACATTTAACACATCTTCGCTTTAAACTAGATTTTGGATGTTCAGTCACTTCTGTTTCTGCCATTTTTAGTATTCTAAATTGACCTATCTCTAACTTGTCTTCTATACCTTTAACTTATGTTAAACTAAGATATGTATACATCTTTGTATGATCCCACACTTCAACGGCTTTTGTCTTTTACTTTCCCCTTTGTCTTTTAATTTCTTTTCTTCATCTGGTTCTTTTATTTTCTCTTTTACTTGTTTGTAAATTTTCCACTTTCTGTGTCACAGTCTTTCTCTTAAGGTGGTCTCAATTTTCTTTCATCACTTCTTTCATTAGTAACATTTTCTTGTTCTTCGTTTAGATCGAGATTCTCAAAGTCCTCAAGGATAACAGAGGTCCATTCAGGAGCCTTATATTTTCTATTTGGAGCTCTCTCGCTTGTTGATTTTCGCAAAGACTTTCTTCTTGGATTTTCTTCTTCTGTTTGACTTGATATTTTGTTTACTTGTTCTAATCCTTTTCCTGTTCTTCTTTTCAATACATATCTCAGTCCTTTTACTCCACTTGGCCAGTGATCACCTTTTCTGATTCTTTTTGTTTGAACTGCCTTTTCACCTTCTTCATCAATTTCTAACGTTCTTTTATTTTCTTTCTCTTTTAATTGAGTTTGTTCTGGGGTTTCTGATTTTTGTCTTTCTGTCGTTAGACTTTTTTCTTGATCTTTTTGGGCCTGATTCACAGAACTAACTTACGTCAAAAACGTAAAGTTAGTACTTTTTGGTATTCACAGAGTACACTTACTCATTTTGGTATTCACAGAATGCACTTACTCATTTTGGTATTCACAGAATGCACTTACTCATACTAACTTTATGTCCGCACTCGGGCCGGAGATTCCGGCCCGGTGGTGGAGATTCCGGCCCGGTGGTGGAGATTCCGGCCTGGTGGTGGAGATTCCGGCCCGGAGGTGGACATTCCGGCCCGGAGGTGGAGATTCCGGCCCGGAGGTGGAGATTCCGGCCGGTTGTGGAGAATCCGGCCGGTGGCGAACATTCCGCCACCGGCCGGAATCTCCACAACCGGCCGGAATCTCCACCATCGGGCCGGAGATCTCCACCTCCCGGGCCGGAATCTCCACCTCCGGGCCGGAATCTCCACCTCCGGCCGGAATCTCCACCACCGGGCCGGAATCTCCGGCCCGAGTGCGGACATAAAGTTAGTATGAGTAAGTGCATTCTGTGAATACCAAAATGAGTAAGTGCATTCTGTGAATACCAAAATGAGTAAGTGTATTCTGTGAATACCAAAAAGTACTAACTTTACGTTTTTTACGTAAGTTAGTTCTGTGAATCGGGCCCTTAGTTCTTTCTTTTCTGTCTCTGATTGATCTTGATCTGAGTTTCCTGCAGCAGGTTCTTCTGTTGACTGAATTTGTCCCAAACTTATCAGTCTCTCATTTTCTTCTTCTTCTGATTGAGCTTGATCTGGATTTTTTGTTTCAATCCGTTCTGGTCTTTCAATCTCTTGCTCTTCTTCTTCTTCGGCCACTACAGCAGTCTCTTGAGACCCAGTATCCAGTGCCCACCCTACTTGACTTGTACTTGGTTGTTCATCATCGATACGTTCTTCAGAGTCTGTTTCTCTGATTTCTTCGACGTCACAACTTTCAGCTTCTGGTTCTTTTCTTTGTTCCACCAGTTGCTGCTCTTGTCATTCAGGAGGATTTGGGACTCTTTTGGTATGACTGGCATGTATCCAATTTGGCAAGCCAAAACACTTCACTGCTGTTGTTGTGACCAATATAATTTGTAGCGGTCCTTTCCACCTGGGTTCTAGACACGACTTTATTGTGTGCTTCTTTATCATAACCCAGTCTCCTGGACACAAATCATGAGCTTGATTCAGCTGTGCTGTGGATGCATCTTCTCCAACCTGGTGAGACATAGAACGTACCAGATCAGCTAATCCTTTACAATAGTCCAACACTAGATCATCAATTATAGTCATCAGTTTGTTTCCAGGTACAAATGCTTGTCTCATTGCTCTTCCCATAAGAATTTCATGAGGACTCAATCCTGTTCTTCTGTCAGGGATGCTTCTAAGGCTCATCAAGACAAGGGGCAAAGCATCAGGCCATTTCAGTGAGGTGGATGCACACACCTTTCCTAACCTGGATTTTATTGTACCATTTAGCTGCTCAACCACTCCAGATGCTTCTGGTCGATAGGCACAATGTAGTTTCTGCTCAATTTTGAAAGCTGTACAGATTAATCGAACCATCTCATTGTTAAAATGAGGTCCTCTATCTGATTCCACAATGACTGGAAATCCAAACCTAGGGATGAGTTCTCTTAAAAGCAGTTTGGCAACCGTGAGACTGTCATTCTTTCTTGTTGGATAAGCTTCCACCCAACGAAAAAACAGACACACAATGACAAGGACATACTTCAGACCGTTGCACGGTGGCAACTCTATAAAATCAAGCTGCAGTCTTGTATATGGTCCTTCTGCCTTTCCTATTTTTCCCCAACTGACAAATGTTCTTCTACCTGGGTTCTGCTGTTGACATGTCAAACAGCGCTGGCAGAGACTCTCTGCAATAAGCCTACACTTGGTATTGTACCATGTCTGCCTAAATTGTCTAATCATGGCATCCCTCCCAATGTGTGTAACTCCAGGATATACTCTTGCCATTTGTGATAACATACTATCTGGCATTATCGGTCTTCCATCTGGACACACCCATACCTCATCATCGGTTCTTCTTGTGCAACCTGTGTTGATCCAGAATTCTTTTTCCTTTACATCTGCCTCATCCTGCAACTGTCTAACTTCGTCCCATGTTTCAAAAGCAGAGAAAACATTAGTTGGCAATTGGTAGTTTCTTTTTCCACCCCTCTGTTCAAAGCCATTGTATTTCGAGCACAAAACTGTGCAACCTGGTCAGCATATTTATTGCCTTGTGTCACATAATCATTTCCTGACTTATGTGCGGCACACTTGACCACTGCAATTTCTTTTGGCAATTGTAATGCTTCCAATAATTCTTTGACATTTTTACTGTTTCTGATAGGAGAACCTGAAGAAGTCAGAAATCCCCTTTGCATCCATATTTGGCCTGAAGTCATGCACAACCCCAAAACCATATTGACTATCCGTGAATATGGTTATTCTCAATTTTTTCCCAATTTTGCAAGCTTTCGTTAAATCTACCAATTCGGCTATTTGTGCAGACTTGACTCCTTTTAGACAGGATGCTTCTACAATAGCAGATATAGAACAGACAGCATAGGCAGCACTCAATTCTCCATCTTGTTTTCGTAAGCATGACCCATCCACAAATAATACATAATCTGATTCTCCCAATGGGACATCAAAGATGTCTGGCCTGGGCTTTGTACACATTTCTGTTAGATCCAAACAATCATGATCAACTTCTTCCTTTACTTCTTCACAGAATGGGTCCGGCAACAAGTTTGCCGGATTTACTGTGGTGCATCTTATCACACTTACATTTTCAGCACCCAGGATCACTCTTTCCTACTTAGTCAGCTGACTAGGGGTTAAATGCTGAGTTCGAGTTCTTGTTAAAAGAATCTCAACAGAATGGGGAACATATACTTTCAAGGGATGTCCCATGACAATAGATTCACTTTGCTCCAGACTCACACAAGTAGCAGCTACTGCTTTTAAGCAGCCAGGCAATGCTGTGGCCACAGAATCCAGAGTGGCTGAAAAATATGCCACCTGACGTCGCATTAATCCATGTCTTTGGGTTAATACTGAAAGTGCACATCCTTCTCTCTCACAACAGAACAAAGCAAATTCTTTCATGTAATCAGGCATTCCTAATGCTGGTGCTTGACACAAACAATCCTTCAATTTTATGAATGCGTCCTCACTTTTCATCATCCCATTCAATCGGGTCCATCACATCTTTTCGTGTCAATTTTATTAGGGGTTTTGCAAGAAATGAAAATCCACTGATCCACTGATGACAGTATCCAACCACTCCCAAAAACATACGTACTTCCTTCTTAGTTTTGGGTAGATTCATCTGTCGAATCACTTTTATTCTCTCTGGTGTCACTTTTCTAACTCCCCTTTCTATCTTGTGTCCTAAATATTTGACTTCTTGTCGGCAAAACTGCAATTGTTCTGGCGACACTTTGTGTCCTCCTTCTGCCAAATGGTTCAGTAAAGCAATTGTGTCTGTGACACAAGCCTCTCTTGTTTTTGATGCAACCAGTAGGTCATCAATATACTGAACCAAAACTGAATTTCCTGGCATAATCAAGGTTTCTAAACACTTTTTCAAGATTTGATTGAAAATCGAGGGACTCTCTGAATACCCTTGAGGAACTCGGCACCATGCCAAAACACGATCCTCGAACCGGAACGCAAAGAGATATTGGGTATCTACATGCAAAGGAATTGAAAAGAATGCTTGGCACAAATTAATCACTGTTTACCAATGTTAATCCCAAGGTATCTGATAAAGAATTATTGCTGGATTTGGTACTACTGGACAACAAGGTACTACTATTTTGTTGATTTTCCTTAAATCTTGCACTATTCTATATTTGCCATTCGGCTTTTTAACCCCATAATTGGTGAATTACAAGGACTGCCCATTATTTCTGTCAGAATACCTTGTTCAACCATTTGGTCGATTACTGGAGCAACTCCTGCTTTTACTTCATTTTGTACTGTCGGGTGTTTGGATAAATTGCACCTTCCTTCACCATTATTTTAATTGGGTCTACATTTGCCATCAGACCAATTTCCTTTCCTGAAAAATCCCATACATCTGGTCTCACTTTGTCTCTCAGCTCATCAGGTAGACTGTTTTCAGTCGGAAGTGAAAACATTTCATCCACTTCTGTTCCTTGTTTTGCTAGCATCATCTTGAAAGCGATATCTTCATCGGGTGTTTGAAAAGCAATACTATCAGGTGTACAATAGATGGTACAATTCATTTTACACAACAAATCCCTCCCTAACAAGTTAACTGGACTTGAATCACACACCACAAACCGATGCATGCCTTTGAAATTTCCAATATTTACTTCTATTGGTTTAGTACGTGGGGTTTTTATTTGCTTATTTGAGACTCCTACAACTTGGATAGTTTCTCCCGAGAGGGGTAAGTTTGGAATTTCTGCTGCTCTTACAGTAGAACAGGTAGCACCAGTATCCACTAGGAAAGTGATGTCATTACCTTCCACTTTTCCATCAACAAATGGACCTGACTGATCTACCGCCAAGGATGCGCCAAGCATGCATTCTTCCTCCCCCTCAGGCACCGTCATTGGGAAACATCTGAATCACACTCGTTACTGTGCATCCAATATTGTTGAACTGTTTGTGTATTCTTACCACTCTCTCCACGAAATCTGGTGTTCACACTGTATCTATGTACTTGAGCGTTCATACAGTTGGGCATAGGGGCTTGTGGTACCTGTAACTGTGGAGTAACTACCTGTTGCTGTTGCTGCTGGTTCACATCCACCTCATTCTGCATCTGTGGATTTAAATTTTGATTTACCCCATTATTCTGTTGAACGTTTCTACACTCATTCTTCCAATGCCCAAGCTTTCCGCACGCATGACAAGGAAATTTCTTTTTCGCTTCTTCTCTGCTCATTCGCCCTTTTCCTTTATTCCCATTCAATCCTTGACTATTCTGATTTTGGTTATTCGACTGATTTTCATTTTGAGAACCAGTACTTGCCTCTTGATGTTCTGCTAACTTCACTTGTGCCCACATCATCTTTCAATTTCTTATGTTTTGCGTCAATATCGTCACTGCAATACTTCGCGTACTTCAAAATATCGTCAATGAGCTTACTCTGCCAGCAAGGCATATGCTGTTGAATCTTCTAACTAATTTACGATCTCAATCCATACACGAACCTATACACAAAATGTCCCATATCCTTATCACCGATATTTTATAATCCACTATACTGCTTAAATACCTGTAACAACCTTTCATAATACGCACGCACTGACTCTTTTGGTTCTTGAGTTGTTCTATCTATTTTAACCCAATACATTTCCTTTGGGGGAATTTTCCCTTTCAAGAAAGTAATCACTTGCTGATACTTCTTCATCACATCTTCTGAAGGTGCACCAGTCTTTGCACCTCTTGGGTATTCTTCCGCTGGCCAATCAACCGTAATCTTACATTCTGTCCATAAATCTGCTGGTACTACTATATCAAACAGACCATCCAAATCCTTCAACAATACTTTTGAAACTTTCTCAAACCTCTCTACCTGCTTGTACCATTCAACTAGCTTTTCCCTTATTGTGGGGAAATCATTTGTAAAAGACAAAATGTCCTGTCTGGACCATGGAACATGAACGTATCCACCACCAGGAATTTCTCTCATGGGACACACTCTTTCAACCTGTTCTGTTTCTCTCAATGGGAATGCAGATGCCTCCTTTGTAGCTGCTTCATCCCTTTTCTTTGTCCATCTACCTCTCCATCTGTCTACATCTCCCCATTTCTTCAAAATATTCATTAATTCTTTGATCTGTAATCTCCTTCCTGATGCATTCAAACTTTCTAAATCCTTGTTAGTAAATTCTGCCCTATATGGTTTCTGCAATAATTTCGATTTTTCTACATCTCTTCCAAATTCTGAAGCAACCTCTACTATTTTCTCATGCAGATTCTTTGCTCTCCATGTTATACTTTTACACAAAAAGAACAATTCATCATCTCTGTATGTACCTAATCTCTCTGGGCTTATTGTTCCCATGATCATTTCTTCTAAATCCACTTTTAACTTGGCCACATCTATATTTGGTGTCTGAGGTCTCTTTTTGTCTAATCCTTTCGCCCACTCCTCTAGTTCTTCTGGCGAAAATCCTTTAGAATTTCCGGCTACCGGAGTGACAATCAGTTCCTTTCTCCTTTTATTTACTGGTAAACCTCTTTTCGGAGTCTCCGTCACTGTTTCAATATTAGGGAGATCTAGTAATGATATATTTGAATCAGTCTCACTGGTTAGATCTTCTGACATCGCTACCTCTTTTCTGACATTATATTGTGGGATTGTCACTGTTTGTAATCTCGGGGTGTCTCGTTTATCCCCATATAATGGAATAACCGGACCTATCCTTACTGGCACTGTCAAGGCTTCAGCATTTAAACCTAACTGATTTATTTTCTGAATGATCTCCTCTTTTGTTCTATTCAATGTAACCCTTTCCTTTTCCTGTAATTCTTTGGTAACTATTGGATCATATAAAACCTGCGGAACTAAGGGAGTTCTTATCATTGGTGCACTTGGAGTTGCCTCTCCAGCAATTTCTTGATAAGGTGGAGGTCTTTTAACTAAAATGTCCTCTAATAACTCATCATCCGTTTCATCACATTCTGTTCCTGCCATACCTATGTGTTTCATTTTTTCTTTGCATTTACTCCCTACTTGATCTTCAGCCATCAATACTGGATACAACCCTTCTGTTACTACAGCTCTTCTCCATCTTTTCATCTCATCTCCTCGAGTATCAAACGGATATCTTGGCAAGCATCCCTTATTTATTTTTCTACCACCTCTGTATTTCTCTCGCTCAAATGCCTCAACTTCCCATTCCTCCAAAGCTTCATACTGCGTTAACCTAGGACTAGGTTCTAATGTATTCATCCGATTTCTCAAATTCTGAAGAACCCTTACATTAAAGGTACCATTTTCAGGGAAAGCTAAAACTCCATCACCTTTCGTATATTCCACCCAATTTTCCAACCAAACATACGTATGGTATCCTCGTTCCAACATCATAAAAGAAGCAGGTGTATTAGGGGGTGGCATAAGAATCCCTTCTCTGGTTACTACACGCTTATCCTTTTTAAAGAAATTTTTAATTTTATTAATCAGCTTCATTTTTCAAATCCCTGTAACTAAATATTTTTGGCAAGTTAAAACTAGAAACTCTCTTCCGTATTCTTACGTATCCTGTTTCCCAACACTCGTCCTATACCAGCGCGACTCACACCAAAGGTCCAATCAGGGCTCACTACGTATTTTCTTCCACAACCAATACCTGCGCTGCTCTTGTCTACCAACCAATCAGAGCTTTGTACACACCCACTTGTTACAACCAATACCAGCTCGGCTCTCTGTGACGTAAGTATTACTCCTGCTACTGACCCTCCCTTTACAATCGACACTTGTTACACTCCCGCTGTTTTAACCAATACCAGCGTGGCTCTCTGTGACGTCAGTATGACTCCTGCTACTGACCCTCCCTTCACAAGGTAATACGACAATGTATTCTCTAAACTTTTCTTAATATCCTTTCTGTTAGTAACAACGTAAAAACAGCGCTACTCTGTCTGCTCCGCTAATTAAAAGATAGTTTATTCACTTGCTTCAAAAAGAAAAATACTTCTTTACACTACGAGTAAAACCCACTGTTTACCCTTCACTTAAGCTCGGGAAAACCTATTACTCCTCTAGGGATACTCCTCCTTCGGGTAAGGCCAAAGTTTCACAGGTGGACCTTTCGCTATCACTCACACTCTACTCTTATACGATATAGTCCCTAATATAACACATACAGCCCTCTGTAGCTTTTAGGTATTATGACAACAGACGAGTAACCTTCTGCAGTGTGATTTCCTTACCACACTCTTCAAAATTCAATTCCCGGAATTCCCAGGTATCTCCGTACCTGTACTTCCAGACAACATAGAACAAGACACTAACTTTTCATGTTAAGAACATATAGTCAATAATCAATAATCAATAATCACCAAACTAATCAATAATAACCATCACTCTGCTACCAGAAAAACTGATCCAGCACAAAGAGGCCAGGGTTGGATCATTTACACACAAAAAAACTGAACTTTTCAATGGGCCCATATACCTTTATCCAAATACCTTTTTTTGTATTTTCCTTGGCCAATTTCCCGCTGGAAGGGTTTTGGTTTGAATAATTCCACAAATTCTGATTAGTTATTTCCCTGTAACCACGAATCAATTACAGTATCATGTCTAACTAATCTTCACGAATCAACACTCTTCCTCTGGTCAATGGACCATTAGTTGAGTTAGTTGATGGTGATATTAACAACTTTTTAACTAAAATTCATAATGAAATAACCACAGACTCTGAATATAATAATAATAATATGTTTATCTAAAATTTCAGTCATTAAGTTGAACGCTCATTAATTACAAATACACAGTGCAAGCTCCTTTTTTCTCAAATGGGAGAGAGAATAATCATAAAGCACAATACATTCAATACACAAGCTTTCAACAAATCAAACGCATAAGAGTGGATAGATGAAGAGACAAAAGGCACATTTATAATACATTTGCAAAGAAATATGCAAATACTGAATAGAATGACATTTACCTAATGAGGATAACTGGAAAAACCTCCCCTCTGGCCAAAGGACTGGTGAAGGTCCCCTGACTTAGGTTCAGGAGACAAAGATTAAAGGATAGGATCAGGACAGATCTGATACTCTTCCGCAATCTTCAAATCTAATCAGGCAGTAATCTGGAACTTCTGAGTCTACACTCGTCTTCTCTCTCTCTCTCTCTCTCTCTCTCTCTCTCTCTCTCTCGTACTCAGCTCCCAGCAGCGTAGTCAGCATCTCATCGCATCTATCTTCTTAATTCAAATCACTCTAGTTATAGTCTTTATTTCTTCATGTCCCACCCTCAAGTGTTGCATCTTTACTAAACTACGGAATATGATTGGACGGGGTTAGCGGTGTCTTCATCATCCCAAGCTGACGTATTCATTTTATTAGTAAAACCTATTGTTGTTAACCCTGCCCCTTCTACTCATTCATATATTCTATTTGTAACATGCATATTTTGTTGCAAATGCCATAATTCACTTAATACAGGCTTCATAGTTGACTGTTACATCTTCTTCTTTTCCCATCCTTTCTGTCCTTGAATCTTGGCAGGCGTTCAGCTCCTTCTGTGTCATCGGTCATTTCATGGTCTCATTAAGCATGCGCAGCTTTCGCCATTTTCTTTTTCAGTCATGTGTTAGCAGGCCCAAATATACACTATTAATAAAAGAGTCAAAAACAGATATTATTTTCTTGAACATGTAATTCTCACTGTTCACCACCCACTCCTACTCTATCCCATGTAATTATTATTACTCTTGGGCAAAAGCGTTAATAGCAGCAGCTTTCTTTCAAATCAAGCAAGCATATGCTGGGCATGCGGTACCTCAAGACCGCGTTTCAATTCTTCTTGCGCATGCGTGAGGGTTTTCCCTCTCAAAGCGAGTTAGTCACATTATTTCTGCGTCATTCAGGTTTGCACATGCGCAAAGCGTTTTAGCAAGTTAAAGCGGGTTTTTATCATGCTGCGTTTTATTTCTCATTAATTCAAGCATGCGTAAGCTTTTCTCCCCATGTTTCGGTGTTGGGTGTATGTTAGTTTCGCCTTATCTATTAATTAATGATTAATGAAAGTTAATGGAAGATTCAATCGAGCAAGTCTCATTTTCTCGAGTCCTTGCTCCATCAGTAGCATCAACACCAGATCTTTGTCAGCTTCAAAATGTCATTGGGAGGGAAAAAGGCCATATAGCAGACCATTGCAGACAAGGCGAATAGTGTTGCCGAAGTCAAGAGGACAGTGAGTGACTGCAAAAAGCGCTGGCATGATTGCAGACGCAGGGCAAATGAGAAACTGGCAACCAAGCTCAAGGCAGCATTGCAGACCGGAGGTGGTAGTCCAGCACCCCAGGACCAGCTGGATCCCCTGGAGGAGCAGGTGTCAGCTGACATCTCTGAGGCGTCGGTGGTAGGAGTTGCGGGACAGGACAGTGCTGGCTATGACGTACTACAACAGCAACAGGGTAAGTTGCAACAAGGGGCAATGTGGGTAACTAGGCCATGTCGAGCAGTTCAGGCAGCTATGTCGCAATGCTCTGTGGCATTGTCTGCAGGCCAAAGGTTAGTATGCTGGCTCCTCTATGGTCAAACATAACATAAATGGATGTCTCATGGGCATTTTGGCAATATTTTGGTGTAGGGCAGTGCCGCAAGCCTTCTAGCTGTGCTGCCCAATGTCGAAAGAAAAGGGCAGGAATGTCCCGTATCTTCAAGAGACAGTGGATTCCTGTCCTTTCTGCCAGTGCTGGTGCACAAACAGCAGCCGACTGCCAAAGCAGGCACCCTTGCACAATGGTGCAAGGGTACCTGCATTGGTGCCAGCCAGTCTATTGTGCACCAGGACAAGGGAAAGCACAGGAATGTGTTGTATTGTTGTGAACACAGCACATCCCTGCACTTTCCTAATGACACAGCTTGGCGCAGAGATATGGTTTGTGGTGCTGCTCTGCACCATATGTTTAGGAAATATTCACCTCTATATCACCTGGGTCCAGACACAGTAACCTAGCCTGCAAATCCATAGCATGGAATGGGTTTCTCAGAGTAGAAATAACCCACCTGAGGGCTCTGGGATACGTGGGCCATGGGAATTACTTACACATTGGGACATTTCAAGAGCCCTGTCCATAGTAGCCTAGAATAAACAACATTGCAAGCAGCGGTCCTGCCATGCAGGGTCAGAGCACAGAGGATTCAGCAGCCATGGTAGAGACTACCTGAACTCCTCTAATCTACTAAATCTGACTGGGTGTGGGGGTGAATACAAGTGATGCACACCAGAAGACCATGGGACATACTTACATGGTGCAATGCGTCGTCACAAACAATTCAGCTGTGCCGAGTTGCATAATTTAAAAAATGCAGGAATTTGGCGTATTTGCAGGAATACATGCCACCCCTGTGCTCACCCTTGCGCCGGTGCAAAAAGGACAGCTGTGCACCAATGCAGGTACCCTTGCAGCATGATGCAAGGGTGCATACGATGGCGCACAGCTGTTCTCTTTACACTGGTGCAGGGGTAAGCTCAGGAATCACATGTATTCCTTTTAAATACGGTTCGTCCCTTCCTGCACATAAACAATCAGTAATGGTGTTTTGCTCCTTCGATGTGTGATGCAGAATACCATTCTGAATTGTTCACATCCACGGCCATGTTCAGATGTGTATCCACTACCACATATTTTCACATTGTCTGCCACTGTGATGTTGGCGCCCCTGTCTAGCCTCTATCATGTGATCCATCCCAGATTGGCAATGTATTCTCCTAGACATTAGTTAGAGGCTGATACACATGTAACAATAAGCATCCACTTTTCCTGACCTATTAATCGTTATACAAAAGTGTGTTTGTGGCAGGGATGCACATTGCATCTGGCAATTCACACAGCTTCTGACATCACACTCAATCCTTGTGCTACACAATTGGCATTGATGAAGCCACTCATTGGTGATGTTGGGGTCCTTGAAACTATCCACCTCACCAACTGTGTATGATGGTTGTCCACCTGCAAGACATAGCATGTAAAGTACATCAGTTAACTTAGAACTCATATATTATATGCAACAGAAGCACAGTGCATATGCATAGCAATTGGCTTTGCAACCCTTCAGGTTGTAAGTGATCAAATGGCACAGTTGACATGCCTCAATGATACATATCATATTGGTAAGGCAGGCTGAAGTGTACATATGTATCACTACTATAGTTCTCTATGGTAGCTGACTTTTATTAGTCTTTGCATCTACATAACTCACAAACTATACTCAGCAAGATATTGCAATACCCTCTTAATTTTGTCACCAGGAAATTAGTACACTGCATACATCACACATTATGCATACTTGTTACGCAAGTTAAGTGGTTGTATGACGGAACAAAGCAGGGAAATACTCTGCATGCCTTTACCACGCATTTTCACCCCGCATTTTTTTAGAAGGCATATGCTTTTACAACGTATACCTTTACCACACATTGTTTATATATATATTCATATATATAAACAATGTATTTGTGGGGAGACCCACCACACCCCCGAACTTACCTTAAATGCATGGCAAAGGTAAACGTTGTAAAAGCATATGTGTTCTAAAACCATGCGTGGTAAAAAATGCATGGTAAAGGTACAATGTGGGAAAACCTCATTGTAAAGGTTGTTTCCCAGTTAAGTGAGTTCTGTACCTGTCAGTGCTGCAGAGTACCAGATACTGTTCAGACATGTTCCATGCATCCCTAAGTATTTTGTTGGAATATTTAACAATACCATGTATGGGATATGCTGAGATGTGTCACATTCAGGCTGGCATATCTTTGGATACAGTACCATGTGAGTGGTCTGCCCTCTGACATACATTGGGCCTCTTATATAAGAGGCATGTACAATGGGAGTCTCATATGTAAGGACAGCACCAGTTGCTCTGGCCTCAAAAACACCTCCATGAGGCCATGCAAAGGCAGCATGCGGGATTTGCTATGCATTCAGAGGTATGGAGTCAGCCAAGCCAGTGCAAAGCACAGCCTAGCCATAGTGGACATCAAGGAGCCATACCTTTTACATAGGAAATGCTGTTCAAGACCAGTTAGCTAAGCTGTGTAAGCCCTGGCAGGCCACATTAATGCATGACTCCCCAGAGGAGGTATGCCAAGGAGGATCATCAGCACATCAGTATATGTCATTCAGTATTGTATGCGTGCTACATTCCAATGCACACATACAAGTCTCATACTCTGCCTTGGCATTTCTTTCTGCTGAGAGTTGTTCCTTCAGTACAATACCAATCATGTCAACAATGCACATACATGTGCACCAGAGGCCAAGGGTGCATGTGTATGCTAAGCACACCAAGGGGCAAATTTGCAAGCCCCGTGCGCCACTGAATCCTCACTTTTTTAACATACGAAAAATGCCTCACCTGCGCCTCTATGGGATTCTAAATAAACACCGTTGTTGGTAAGGTGGTCTCACTATAACACAATAAACTGCCCCTTCATCAATGACTTCTGCAAAATCTGCATTTTCTCTTTCTTGACGGCCAGCACTGGGCAAATCCTCATTGAGATGCGCAGCACCGTTACTTGTGAATTGCACTCCCACAGAGTTTTGCAGACAACTTTGGGGCTTATTTACAAGCACCTTGCGCCGCCGGTGAATCACTTTTGATAAGGGAAAAAGAGAAGCCCCAAGGGTGCAAGGAGCTTGTAAATAAGCCAGTTTATATGTAACATATGTTCTGTAATGGCCCATGACAACTGTACCAGACAAATGCTTGTGGTGAAAGAAGCACCGCTGGAGCTGATCTGCACTACCTGATTTGTCATCTTATAAGTTGTCTGGATGGGCTACAGGCATGTGCATCAGCTCAATGCTTCCCTGGGACTCATTTCTATCACCTAAAGGGACACTAACACTTGTGTGGCCCAATCAGTGTCACAGATAGCACTGGTGCACAGAGCTATTGCCACAGCATTTTCCTCATTTGCATTGGGGGCATGGCTATTTTGTGCAAAATGTCATGTGAGCCATACTTAATGTTACCAATATTCATCAATGGGTAAATGAGACACATAGGAAAACACACAAATCATGTGTACTTACCAACTTTTCCACCAACTTGGATGCCCAAGTTGTCGAGGATGTCAGACTTCCTGTCAACCACATCCGCCCAGCAATGTTTGAGCTAAGGGACTGTTCGGTCGACTCCAAACAGTCTCAGCATCTGTTGCCGCACGTTCTCCCATAGTTGCCTCTGCACCTTCACGGGTTAGCCCAGGAGTGCACATCCCCCACTGGCTACTATTTTGGGCAGGTAATGGGTCACCAGCCACATGAAGCTCTCAAACTCCTCTTTGCTCATGGGGCGAGCCCTACCCTTCCCAGGCATGAGCCTACCCAAAGAAAACAAACACCCAAACAAACAAACAAAACACCCAAAAACCCACAACTAGCCCTATAACAAAAATACCCCAGAAGACAAACACCTGACTGAACACAGGACAATACACAAAATAGACAACAAACCAGCACAAAAAGGACTTGAGGGACACATCAGGTACAGCAGACACAATTAATCAGCTCCAAACACACCAAAACGCTCTCGAGCACAGCCAAGACACAACCACTCACAAGCTCAGGCAGTAAAACTGTGACTTAAACTGAAAATTAAAGTAACTTCACTCTTCCTGGTTTGCAGCATGCAGGATCCATGACATCACTTCCCTTGGTTCATAACATCACTTCACGTCACGTTTTCATCCGATGCGCCATTTATTTTTTATGCTACCCATCAAAGAGTCGATTTCACACAAGGCTTGACAAGGCACCATGCGGTCATTCAGACGAGTCAGCTGGAAAGCGTAATTTTTGGCTGACGCAGTGAAATCAAAACCCACGCTTTAGGCTCACAAATTAACTTTATTTGATGCAATAGTGCAAATGTGTGTTTTTGTGTGTATTGGGATGTGCAATGCATATAATCATTTACTGGGATTGCTGTGTTGGGTGTGAATAGTGGAATTGTCCTGCTTAGTGTCTTTGCATGTGTTTAATATGTGTGTTGACCGTATAAACTTGTGAATTAATGCTCTTCGGGGATCATACTAAAAAATAGGGCCCCATCCCTCTGGTAGCACAAGGACACACCTTACAATAGGTGCTCTGTGTGCTAAATTTGGTATTACACCAAATGACATTGCTTCAGCTTCCCCCACTGATGGCACAAACTAGCACTGCCATGGGGTTAGTGCACCCACATCTATGACAGTGCAGCCTACTGCCAATCTGCGCTGTGTACCACAGTGCAGGCAGCAGGCTGTGAAGATACTTGGGAGGGTTGCATTTTCCCTTGCAGGCGAGTGCTGTGATTGGCTGCAACCTCCTGGAAGGGGAGGTGTGGATGCCGCCGTATGTTTGGTTGAGTTTAGGCCATTCATATTCAAGTGTCATACCCCTCAGGAATGTAACAGAGTCAACATTTGTGGATCACATGATTCTCACTCATGCTGATGGTGCTATGCTAGATCACCATGCATGCCTTGGCATCACCTCCTACATACTGCTGACAGTAAGGCTGCATAAAGCACACCATAACTACACTCTGCATCAAGGCGGGTTGCTTGTGGGTAGCAGTGGGTGTTCACATGCAAAACTCATGTAGACAGGTGATGAGACTCAGTCCAAAACTTGACAGACATCCCCAGTAGAGCCAGAACAAGGATGTATCAATTTATATAACATTGGGTAATCTGTTTCCATTTGTCCTGCATGCTGTTGCTCACATTGGCCATGTAGAACGATTCCATGAATGGTTTATGTGCAGGGAAGTGTTGAGGGAACCCACCATATCAAGTATGCCAAATGTCTGCTCTACTATGGAGCGGGTCCTGCTAAGGGCATCATTGTACCTCCGCTGGGGTTCTGTTTGGGATTTGTTCAGAGGAGTCATCACCCACGGCTGGAGAGCATACCCTTGGTCAGCTGCAATGACAGGAGGGGTACAATTAGTTAATTGTCACCCCTCAGGCCCCACATTCATGTACATTCTCTTATGTGTCCTGAATGACTCATTCGCTTTGCCTACTGTAAGAGACGTGCTATGACATTGTGTGGCTTGCATGCAAGTAGGAATTGGAAATGATTGACACTGTACAACAGATACAGGTGTGCTGTCCTTTGTGATTCACTTACTATTTGCCATACGTGGGAGTGCCAATGCCATTAAGGTGATGGTTATTCACCAGTAAGGAGAGTCGATTTGCCATTGAGTAGACAAATTTCTGACACTCATCTATTGTGTCTGTTATTGACTACTATTGCCATTTCTTAATTGATATATGTCTGATTTTACAACCTGTAGATGGAGCTGGTTACGTTGCGTACTTCAGTCACACATATTTAACTGTGAGAATTGGAGTCAATGTTGTTCAAAGTGTACTGCCAAGGAGAGGGCACTGCACTATGTTGACAGTACACAAGGGGTTTGAGTTATGTGGGAGTCTTGCGCTGTACAGTGCAGCTGGTAGACTAACCACACTACAGTACCACACTGCTTGGGGAAAATGTAGGACACATTTTCCACATGATTCAGTGTCCAGGGTATGGTGCCTGCGCTGACAAATGTGCAGCATTGCTCCAAGACAGGCACATTATTCCCAAGATGACTGTGTTTTTGGCTGTCATGAGAGATGTAGTTTATGGATGAGGATGCGCCTTGCTGCCCAGTCTGGAACCTCGGAGGACTCAGATAGTGGTTTGTGTGTCTTAAAATGGTGTGCACATAGGAAGGGATGTGTGTATATGATGAGTAGTGTAATGTAGCATGGTAGACATGATCTTGCGAGGTTAAAATATGACTACATTTCTCAGTTTCACAGGTCTGGGATACATCGGAATGTCATCTGACTGTGCCGACCTGCATCCAAAGTGAAAAGCTGGAATGAGCCATATTCCTAACATACAGCACATCCATGGTTCATCCGCATACACACCATCACATATGAGTGACTAGTGCAAACACACCCACCTTGCACCATGGTGCCCATGCTCCAACGTTGTTTCCTCAAATGACTTAACGGCTTCAGGGGAACATGGATGCCAGTCTCTAGTGGTGGAGACATTAGCGCCATTTTAAAAAATAGTTGTAAATATAGCTGCCTCAGTTTTGCATGTTTTTTTCGGGGGGAATTCCTACCTTACATATCATTATCGCTAACTGCTGCAACCGGATCTGGCGCTAAGAAAAATAGGCGCAGGAGTTGAAAAAGTAGGCTAAAGGCCTCTGGCATAACTTTGCATTTTTTTTTTCCTGACGCCATATTTACAGTGTCAGAAAATTGATGCTGCAGTGGTTCTAGCTCCTTATAAATATGACACCAAGGTCTTCCAAGCCAAGTAAAAGTTCAAGGAGAACTGCAGTGTATTATCTGTGAGAGGAAATATTTCAAACTTCTGACAGTTTATACGTAGTCCAGCAAAATCACCATATTACGTATATCATGAGTAATATCATGAATGATTGGGTCAAGTTTGAGTCTGGGGTACCTAATGAATAATAAAATATCATCAGCATAAAGCGATAGGAGATAGCATGTGGGTAACCTCAGGCCCCTATGAATGTGTTTCTCAAGCAAGAGGGAGTCAAGTGGCTCCATGGCTAATACAAACAATATTCGTGATAGAGGTGCCCTCGCCCACACCAAACATTGTCGTCATATTGTCATTGACTGGAACCCTAGCAGTTGGCTCCCGATAAAACAATTAAATTAGACTAAAAAAGGAGTGGCCCAAGCCCATCTGATGCAAGGCTGTATAAAAAATGGTGATGTGAGTGAGTCGATGGCTTTCTCTGGATCCAAAAATACCAACATTGCCTGGACTTCACGGTTCAAAAGGTGAATCATTGAAAGCAATGTTTTAACGTTATTTCATGTGGTCCTGCTAAAACTGGAATGATTTGGAAACACAAGCTTTGGCACTAAAAAAGTCAGTCTGTTAACCAGGACTCGTGCTAGGATCTTATTATCCATGGATAGAGGGGAACAAAGCCAGTAGGAACCAATATGTGCCAGGGCCTTCCCACGTTTTAGAATAACTGAGATCAAAGCATCTCTTGTGGTAGATGGTGGGATCCTGACTTAAGAGCCGGCCCATAGAGCTGCAATAATTGTGAAGCGAAAAGCTCCTTTTATCCTTGAAGAACTCAGCATTAAGGCCTCGGACCCAGAGGCCTTTCTGCCGGTGATACCATCAATGGCCTGCAGTATTTCAAATATTATAATGAGTACCAATTGTAATTCTCAAGTGCCACCCTCTACCCAAACCAATGTAACATGATTCAGGAAGTACAGAGATCACTAGAGGATGCATAAAAGGCCTGAATGATCACCTCCACACCAGCTACCAACTCACCAGCTGAGGAGCTTAAAGTTGAAACCACCATCAGTCCTGGCCCTCATAGCCTTAAGGGCCCAGGCCAGTGTCCTACTGGGCCTTTCACCCAACTCATGCACCCTGGCCCGGACATGCTTGCCTAAACATGACACCTCACAGTCAGCTGAGTCCTTGAACTGAGCTAACAAACCATTAGAGTGAACAGCACGGCAGTGGAATGCACTGACGCATTATGAAAAAACAGAACCCACTGCCTGAAAAACGTTCAAATAGGTGGAATATCTCCCCCAACTTCAAAAAAGCTTCTTAAGTTATCATGGAGTCATGGTGTGAATGTATATATCTGTCACGACCATATTAATCAGACATATAGAGAATAATTAATAACCTAATCCAGATTTGTATCAAAAATATAAATTATTTATTATAGTCATCATCATATGAAAATACCTGTGTATATATGAATCAAATACATAAAATTATAAAGTTAACATAGATGACTAAGTGTAAATATATCCTACATTAAAGCATCATGGAGCTACCACACTAATAGCCACATTCAAAAACACCCATACCCATTCATTCAACAAGATTCTCACTCATCTCACCAACCTACACGTACATGAGACAACAGTGAATCAAAAAAGTCAATATTCAGCAAAGTGCACTGATAAGCAAAGAGAGAAAAGGAAAAACACAAAATTTTGAGATTCCATTCTTTTGCATACATATATATATAGCCAATAATTCATTTGAAGCAAGGTTCATAGACATTCTATCACGCGGACACATGGGAAACTCTCTCCTTACCGCGGCTCTCTTAACTCAACTCGTCCCCTTTCTCAACAGGTACATTCACTATACCCTAGAGGCTTTGTGAAGCTCAATAGAGACTGCTGATTTGAGATCACGCTGCACCACTAGAACGACAAGTGCCTTCAGACTTCCCTACCTTCTGGTGGGTAAGTACAATTCCCATCTGCCATTTATTATTCATTATAGGATACATCCCTTGTGGCCTTGTGATATGAGCGTGCCTTGACGACACCTTTTACACCGACAGATTAACCACTGATTAACCTGTAACTGCTCCATCTAATTACCTCTTGTGAGCTACGCGATTTCTGATGATGAGAGAAAAAACCACCAACGTCATTTTAACCTGTTGAGGGTAAGTTTTCCATTCCCATCCCTCTTGATTGTAACCACCACCTGTTTCTGCATATACTAAGGCACCTCATTCAGTTATAGATGCCGTAACCAGACTTCCTTTTTGCACTCCATCCAGGATTGGAGGAGTACACCTTTCCACGACCCGGTGAGTCATTGCATGACCCCGTTAGTCTTTTATTCCGATTTATTTTTAAAACACACACATCTAAACAATTCATCCTTTTCTTTTATCAGGCTGTCACATTTTCTTTTGTCCTGAAGAAGACCCACTGTGATGTCCTTATAAAACAGACATTTTGGGTCGAAACGTTGACGTACTGTTCCCTCATGTGCTAATACAGTGTAACCATAATAAGTTTAATGTTCAGGTTACTACTGGAGTCATACATTTGGACAAATATTTAAATTTACTGGCCGCTAGTCTGTGTTATTCATGTATTGTTGTTTTTTCATTTTCAAATTCTGTTTTCAGTTCTTGCACCTTTATCACCTCATGTCACTACAGTCACTACTGAACCACTAACTTGTGTATTGTATGACAGCCTGTTTTTCAAGAAAAGAAGTTGACATATATATATAAAAAGAAAAAAGAATAATATAGATATATATTGATATAAAAATCGGTGTTGTGTGTGTCTTTGCGTAAACGTTATCGATGAAATTACTATATGACTCTTGCAAGTCTAAAGGACTTAGGCGCTACCCGACGGAACTATTTTTGAAGACTATAACATCAATACCCAGGTTCCGAGGGACACTGGGTCCCCCCGTTGACTTTAATTGTTGTCCATCAGGAACAAAGCAGTAGATGCCGATCAGCAGAATGTACAGCATAATCCTCTAAAGCGGCAGCATGGGAAATTATGACCAGGGCAGCCAGGGAGCTGTCATCATGGCAGTAGAAGCTCTGCAGGTGTGCCACCCAATTACGCAGCCCAATGGCCACCGATGCACTCCGGGTCCCCTGAGGGTGCAACACAGAGGGCAGACACAGTATTGGATCCACGGATCCACAAAGTGGCCCCATGGAGATCAGGCCACAAGAGATCCCACCACAGCCACCATGGTGGTAGGGGTAAGCAGGCTAGCATGCAGCTCAACTCTGTAGCCCAAAAGCCACAGCGATAACCAGAGCAATCTGGGAGTATCTAGTTGGTTTAACTCTGTAAATTAATGCCTTATGGTATAAATCCAGCTCCAACACAAGCAGGAAGGCATAGAGGTTGCTCTTGTAATCTTAGGGACCACCTTCTTGAAGGCTGTATGGATAATGTACGATACTCAGTGAGTCAGGGAATGGGGCTCCTCTTTCATGCAGCCATCATCTTAGCTGATGATCCAAATCAAGCTCACTAAAAAAAAGGAGCCAACACATTTGGCTGTGCGTTAGAGCTTTTACAGAGCTAAAAAATTGCAGATTCTTCTGATCTGACTAGATCGTAATGGAGTGTTTTGCTCCCTGAAAATAATGTCTCCATTCTGACTAAACTAACTTTAAAGTTTGTAGCTTCCTCTCAGCTACAGTGTAGTTCTGCTCGGCTGGGAGGAGTTTCTTGAATAAAAAGCTTTTGCGTGTAAATGTCCTTAATCTGGATCCCGTTGGGAAAAGTACTCCCCCCACTGCTAATTGTAAGGCGTTGGCCTGTACAAAATAAAGCTGGTCAGGCTCTGGGTGATGCAAGACTGGGGCTGTGTAGTTTTGCAAAGAGATTGTGTTCCTGAAAACGCTGTAGAATGGTTCTCACATGATTGATGTACTCTACTTCTGTTTGCGAACAGATTAAAATATTGACAATATAGACAATAGTGCACACATCCCAAAATTCCCATAGGACCCCATTGATAAAATATTGAAAGGCTGTCAGAGCATTGTAAAGCCAAAAGGTCATTATGGTATATTTGAAAAGACACAATTTCACAGAGAAGGCAGTTTTCCACTCATCACCTTCACAGACCGAAAGAGGTAGTAAGCACCTTGGAGGTCCATCTTTGTATAAATCATGGAATAACGTACTTGGTCCAGTAATTTGGGAATTAGTGGTAGAGGGTATTGATTCTTAATTATAGCTTTGCTATATAATCAATACACACACATAATTAACCGTTCTTCTTTGGTATGAAGAATAATGGAGAGAACACTGGTGAGGTGGAATGTCTAATAAATCAGATTTCCAGGAGTTTCTCAAGGTATTTTTTAGGTTGAGTGTTTACGGTTCCATAAGGGCCTATACAATACTACAAGGGAGTATACCCCTGAGCATCAGGTCGATTCTACAATAAAGAGCCCTGTAAGAAGACAATTTAGTCACTTTCCTGGTACTGAATAGATATGCAAAATCCCGATAGGGATCTGGTCGACGTTCTACCTAGGTTCCCTATGTCATTGTGCAGCTTAGAGGCATTAGTAGTTCAAAGACTTCTTGGTAGCATGTAGTCAAACAGGTACAAGAATCTATGGTAACATTATGAAGTGTCCGAGGGGGCGGAGCTTACCAAGCCTGAAGATGGTCGCTCCCTGAGCGAGCTCCTTCGGCCTCATACAAAATCCTTCATTATCCTGTGTCTGGCAGACGTTACAATTATACCACTTACCTGCCCCTACATATCCAGACCCGGGGTGCAGGGGAAGCGCCTCAAGACTGTGCGGAGAGGTCGACCGTTCGTACCGCCTGCAGCCGCAGCAGCAAAGCAAGGCCTGGCGAGTGAACGCAGAAGGAGCGGAGCCTTCCAGAAACGCCTGCGTCCTCTGGGTGTGTCGTAGGAGCCGTCTTGCCGGACGGGCCCTGGAGACTGCTCCAGGGGTTGCACAGCATCAAACTCTGCCTAATCCATGGGGTTTCACAGCCGTGTGGTCTGGAGCACGAGACAGAGGGGGATGTAGCGATGCGTGCACTGGTGAGGTCACACCCGATTGAGGAGACCACTCTCCTGACGTGCGCCTGTACCCGTGTCCGGCACCCAGAAGGACGCTGGCAACACCGCGGGGGCCACCGCGAGTGGGGCTTGCGCAAGCGGAAACAGTGCGGGCCAGGCCTCAACCACGCCCGGCCACACCACTGTAATGGAAGGTCGGAATTCCGGACACATTTAAGATGCAAGGGCGATGATGTTGTCTGCAACTCCCAGCTTTCCCTACCAGCCGCTGCAGCCAGTAAGGGTGGTCCCGGCATGGTAGCTCGACGTGGACTGGTGCAGCACTGACCGGGTCCAGCACGGCCCTGGCAGAGACACGCGGTAATGCCAGTAAGCGTGAAATAGCATAGCACTTGGCCACTACGGGCAAACGGCGCGGGTCGCTGCCAGGGCTTGTGGTGCTCTGGCCTAATTTATTTGTGGCACGCCGGAGGTCCTCCCACCCGGCCCCTACACCAGGGTTGGGGAGGACAGCCCCCCCATCCCGGTACGAGATCACAATGGGAAGTGTGCTTCATGCACGGGTGCACTCGCTGAGGAACTGCGGAGGGCAGCAAGATCTACACGCCGGGAAAAAGGTGGGACACAGAACCTGTTGGACACTATGGAATACGCTCCAACCTACTCAACTCTACACGTGTGAGTCCCGGTGATATAGCGCTACAGCGCGCCACAACGACATAAAGGAAGGGGCACGCACAAACAGTCTCACTGTGCATAAGGTTGTCTCTCAGACTGGGTATGGGTGGACCAGCAGGGATCGCTGCGACGCAGCCAGAGAACAGACTCACATGCGTATTCAAGTGTCCTTTAAGTGCTGCACTGACAACAGTTTCCCCCCCACAAGCTCCTGCTTAGGCACCAGATTGGCTTTTACTCCATAAGCTATGGGGAAGACGGATAAAATGCAGTCTAAACTACAGTTTGACCAACGTAAAGCTGTGGGATCGCGCACTGACTATCAGGAGGCCACAAGCACTGCTAGACCCTCCCAAGATACAGAGATGGAAGATCTACGACAAATCCTAACAGCCATGCAAACCACCCTAAACAACATAAACGGCACATTGGATGCATTAACAAATCGTGTCGACCGCATGTCAGAGCGCCTGGACAAACATGGAGAATGCATAGATATGAGTGAGCGAAGAGTGTCGGACACTGAAGATGCTCAACACATGGCCATTACAAATCAGGAGAAGATAGAGAAAACCCTAGCCTTGCTCCAGGCCAAAGCGGAAGATCTAGAGGCACGCTGTTGCTGGAATAATCTTAGAATAACGGGGATTGCGGAGTCGACCACTACTGGAAACATGGAGAAATATGTTGAAAAACTTCTCATTGAGCTACTGGGTAGAGGGACCTTTTCAGAACTGTTTATAGTGGAGCGAGCACATAGGTCTCTGGCACCTCCTCCACCTCCAGGAGCCAGACCATGGCCCATTATAGCAAGATTGCTCCACTATAGGGACTGGTATGCTGCATTACGTCGCTCCAGGGAGCTGCAGACCCTAAGACATGAAGGCGCAGAGATCTCCATATACCCAGATTTCATGGTCCAGGTCCAAGAGGCGAGAAAGAAATTTATAACGGTGAAAAAGAAACTCCAAGATCTAAAAATACGGTATGCAATGCTGTATGCGGCCCACCTCAAAATCACTGTGGAATGCAAGACCAACCCTAAAGCTCTGCAATAATACCTGCAACAGCGAGGGGAAACCAAACACCCAGATGAAGTCTCCTAGAGGTGGAGCTAGGGACCAAGAACAAGCCTCAGGATTGGATGATCCTGAATAACGGTGCGATCCAGGACCCCTGCGGCACATCGAACTATGATTGTATCAGATAAGTGGACATATAGATATTAGCTATTGATGCTACAACATCAAGCTCTACGAACATTACTGTTAAGCTATCTTCAATACAACAGTTGTTAAGAGCTTAGATGCAACTCACACCTGTTATAGAGGTAACAAAGTTCAAAATTCACAAATGTTATTCATACCGGCACACATACATATTAGAATTACGTGGCCACCCCGTGACTCCCACTAACGGGGATACCGGCTGGCCGCTCCTGCTCACATGTGTGCACCACACGGAATTCACTTAATTGATTGGTGAACGTTTGAGGGGGGCAAACAGGATTTGGGGATTCTCTCCGATACAATTGGGGTACTGGAGTAGGTGGGGGGAGGTGGCGGGGAAGGGGGAAAATCATGGCCAATGGCACAAACACAGGCGGTACAATCGCTGGTATACTTATACTTAGGGCAACATGGTCAAAGAATGAACGCATTGTGACCATAGAAGCTGGATTGTGTCATGACACATATAGTTAGATCATTAACAATGCTGACATGGATCATTCGGGGACTAAACAATCCGCAGAAGACAAGAAGGATGCTTGCCTACCTCGACTGGTATGGGGTGGAGGTAGCCTGCCTCTAGGAAACACACCTTACCAACTCCTCAGAACTAAGAGTGGGTGCCCACTGGGCGTCCACACGAATAGCACCCTCCTACTCCACGTATGCTCGTGGAGTGCTACTATTAGTCAAGCGAGGCATTCCATTCACATTACTGCATACACTCACGGACACCCAGGGCCGTTACATTATAGTCCAAGGAACTTTTGAAGGCACTATAATAACTTTAGTTAATATTTACGGACCGAACATTGATGACCCAGCTTTTTTGTGCAAATATGGGCGCAGCTACAGACTCTAGAGCCAGCAGAAATAGTCTGGGGATGAGACTTCAATACATGCTTAGACCCGGCAATGGATAGGTCCCCGGGTAATGACAAATATGGTAGACAAGCAGCTAAAATGCTCAGGGTTGGTATGGAGGAGTGGGGGATGATAGATCTATGGCGACTACGGAATCTGGGGCACAGAGAGGGAACCTGCACTTCCACAACCTATAATACATGGTCTAGAATAGACTACTGGATAGCAACGCGTGCAGCCAGCAAGTGGATAAGCTCAATAGACCATATGCTCAAGACACTATCTGATCATGCACCCATCCGACTGGTGCTGGCACTCCTCACACATACTCCCAGGCAGTTTATGAGGCACTTCCAGACATCTGCAATGTTAGACCAAGTATTTAAAACAGATTTGAGACAAGCAATAACAGATTACTTTGTACTTAACACAGGGACAGTCACTAGTGCCCAAACACTCTGGGAGGCCTTCAAGGTGACCATTCGGGGAATCTGCATAGGCAAGCACGCGGGGACACTAAGGGATAACAACAGAAGCTGAACAGAGTAGAAAAGGATATTAAGGCACTAGAAAATGAATATGCACAAACTCTGAACCCTACACTACTCGCAGAGATCAGGAACAAAATGAACATATAACAGGAGTTCGCAGACAGTGAGGTGAAATTCCTATAGCATAGACATTCGGGGTGGAAATACAGGGAGGGAGGCCGCTCGGGTTGCACACTTGATGGTAGGATTCAAGCATCACGCTCTTTCTCACATATTATACAGATTACGGATGCACACGGTACACCACATTACTACACGCCTTCTATTATAGACAGATTCTCGTACTATTATGCGCAATTATATTCCACACAACTGTCTGCCTCAGACGATGATATAAACAAATATCTGGATGACATACCTTTAGCCTGGCTCTCTGATGAACATAGGGAATACTTCAGCCATCCAATAACTGAAGATGAGATAAAAGAGACCATCAAGTCTCTCCCCAACAATAAAACCCCGGGAACAGATGGACTTCCGGGTGAATTCAATAAAGAATTCACTGACTTGCTCACCCCCTGTGGGGGTGTGTTGGTTTTTCTTTTGGGGCGGTAGAAGACACCAGGGAGACAGAGGTATTGACGAGTCTTTCAGTTTTTAAAAAAAAGTTTTTTTTCTGGGTGTAAACAGGGAAGAAAAGAAAAACAACTGGGGAATAGTTTCTTTGGGCTCCTTTCTTGTTCCTCGATGGTATGCCCAGAGACATCCACCAGGTTGCTTCTACGTCTTGTGGGTCCAGGGAGAGGCAGCACGTCACTCAGGCCACAAAGCGGGATAGAAAAACAAACAAACAAAGGTTTGTTTTATTATAGGGACCTAGACCACATATCCACAGTGCTACCTCCACCGATTTCAGAGTGTGAGGGAGGGGGAAGGGTGAGGATTCAGTCCGCAGTGAAGGAAATAAACACTCCTATCGGAGGAGCATGTGCTCCACACCCTTGTGCCTCCCCACCACCCCCACCAAAATGATCCCCTCGAAGGCACTTGCCTTGAGCCACGATCCATGTCCAGGGCCATGGCGTCGGGACCTGGGGCATCCACTCCACTCTGTTGGCCGCCGGGCTTAGTCAGCGTGTACACGCAGCTCTGTTCGCCTGCTCCTTTTCCGTCATGCTCAGCACTCTCTTCCAACTCCAGGGAAATCCTATTGCTCTCTGTCTCGATCCTCCCGTAGCTTGCTTTCATCCCTTCTTCCGCCTCCTCTGGCCCGGCCCCTGGCGGTGACGTCACGGCGTCTCCTTCATTTTCCCCTGGTAGGACTAGACCGCTGGGTTTTTCCAGTCCGTGCGGTGTATCGGCATCATCCTCATTATGCTTCCTGTTCACCTCGTCCTTCTCACACCCCCTACCTGCTGGCTATGTACTCGGAGGCATATGAAAACGGGATTCTCCCCCCGTCTTTAAGAGAAGCATTACTAATTACATTACTCAAACTGGAGAAGAACTCGACTCATTGCGATTCTTAACGACCCCTGTCCCTTATAAATTCAGACGCCAAAATTCTAGCTAAAATAATAGCCCTGCGATTACAACCTGTAATGCAGAAGTTAGTTCTACCAGACCAATCTGGATTCATTGCAACACGTTCCACGTCACACAATTTACGTACATTTTTGCGCTCTTCCACCAACTGCAACCAGACCTGTCCGCAGCTGCTGCCCTTCTAGACGCAGCCAAGGCATTTGACTCAGTGGAATGGCTGTTTACGTTCTCTGTCCTCCGACGAATGGGATTCCCACATCCGCTCCTGCACTGAATTAAACTGTTATACTCAGACCCATGTGCAAGGCTCAGGACCAACGGCATCACAGCCGACCCCCTGCGCATCCACAGGGGAACATGGCAAGGGTGTCCATTATTGCCACTATTATTCACTTTGGCACTTGAACCACTGGCATGCAAAATTAGGCTAAAACATTTAAACTCAGCACTGCAGTTCCGTTTATGGCCCATTAGCACATCACTATATGCAGATGATATGGTTTTATACACTCACCACCCGGAAGATAATTTAAATCCACTAATACAAGAATACACACGATTCGAACACTACTCGGGACTGAGTGTAAATTAGACTAAGTCAGTGGTAATTCGCTGACATCGGCCTCGAAACGATTCCCACTAGACTTGCTTCTGCAGTGGCGAACAGAGCCGGTCAAATACCTAGGTGTTTGGATACACCCCAACCCCAAATTGGTAATATGTGAAAACTATAGTACTGCCCTCACGAAATTGGAAAGCCAGGTGGCCCGATGGATCCGATTGCCACTCTCACTATCAGACCGAATTGCAATCTAGAAAATGGTGGTGTTGTCCTCTTTCTTTATCTATTCACAAACATACCCATTGCACTCACACAACAGTTTTTCACAAGACTGCGCTCCTGTATGACCACACTTACATGGGCAGGCAAACATCCCATGGTAGGGTGGAAGGAGCTCAGTCGGCCATATACACAGGTCGGATTCGGGGCCCCAGACTTGCAGCTATATTATCTTTGCGCCCAAGCACAATACACGCATTATTGGATACACCCACATGCCTATCTCCCGCATGTGACTGTGGAGAATGATAGTGTTCATCCAACACCTTTAGCTGCCCTTATATCGCAGCCGAAACAGCACAATCCACACTCCAAAATTAACCCGGTGCCCAGCACAATCACAGCATGGCATGCACTGACAAGAAGGGTTAATAAACTCCCGGCATATGCCCCGGACATGCCACTACGACACCATCCCCAGATAACAGTGATGCAGGAGCACAAAATTCAAAAACGCCTGGGTGAAATGGGACTGCACACAATGAGTGATATATTTCCCAATGGGCAATTCATAACACAATCGGATGTTCTGCCAGATGTTGACCATACGCCGGTAATGCTATTTGCATATTTTAGACTACGAGCTGCAGTAAGAAATATTTATCCCACATTCCCTCAAGAACCTCCTATGCACAACACCCTACAAGTACTGCTCACATCACCCACACGTCAGCGCCTCATAACTAAGCTCTACAATACAGCTTAACTAGAACAACATCGGGAAAATGAACGGGCTCTAGAAAAATAGAACAATATGTTAGACACTCCGTTATCCATAAAAAAAACTGGGAATATTGCTGCGCACTTACGCAGACACTAACACCCAACTGTAACGTTAGGATCATCCATTTTAAATTCCTTCAGCAGCTATACTACACACCAGCACAATTACACAAATATGGCCTCCGAGAGGATGATAGATGCCTACACTGCAATGCCACACAAGCAGATTTCTTGCACGTTGCTTGGGCATGCCCCCAAATGCAAAGATATTGGCAGGAAGTGACAAACGTTTTGGGAGTAATGCTGGCAGAACCAATACCTAACACACCACAGGTCTGCCTTTTAGGCCTATATAAAATAAAACAGCCCCTTAGGCGTAAAATATTAGCCGTAACTATATTGCTGGCCAAAAGGCAGGTTGCTATGAGGTGGGGAAGCAAACATGTGCCACAACTAAAAAACTGGATAGCAGACATGACATACTGTAGGGAACAGCTTGAAGTCTACACAGAGGAGCTACCAAAAGCTTCCCGCCCAAGGGAGTTTTGGGATCCGTTCATACAATACTTGAGGTCCGAACAAACAGTGTGATTAACACCTAATGCAGGATAAACTGGACCGGAAGATTACAATTTTTTGTACAATATTGTAACTGCATTAACTATAATGCATTATCAACTCTGATGTGTTCAAATGTATACCGGTATAATAGCATTACCTAAAGATACCTGTCAGAAAGACTGTGTTGTTCTATGAACTAGAAACAAGTTGTATTAGCCTCCTACATTATGTATCCGAATTGTGATATAACTGGTGAATTCTGTTATGTGCCTGACCATCAATAAATAAAACAAATATATATAAAAAAAACATTATGAAGTGTCCATTCAATTCTAGGATTATGGTATTGCAGCCACACTACCCCTAAAATGGCCCCAAAAGTCAAGAGGTCTATTAGATCAAATTATGAGGGGTTTTGTCTGAAACCTGATTAGTTCTGATGATGATAACTCAGACCCATCCACAGCTCTTACTGGTTCCAGTTCATCCTTGAGATCTCGTTAGATCCCTAATTAGGCTAAAAAACTAGTGGTTGCTCCAGAATCTATTGGCATCTGTAGTACCTTCCTTTGTTAAGGGGAGATAATCAAAAAGTCACTGTAATGATTAAATGACACAGAATTCAACAGTAAAGTTTGCTAGGTATTGTGAAATCATATAATTATTTTTTATGAAAAAGTCTACTTCTTCACATGCCAAGAGTTTCAATTTCCCAGCTGTCTGTCTTCACCATCAATGGCAGTCACTGCTTTTTTGGGATTCCAATGTCAAGTGAAGCAGTCACTGACAAAATGCCCTGCTTTGCCACAATAGAGGCAAAGTTTGTGCTTTCACCTATGATCTTTTTTTTCAGTAGTTTATGGGGCTCAAACTCTCCTGATTTGCATCGGCTCCACATCGTGTCCCTTATTTTCTTGCTGTCTTTTTTCAGTTTGTATCTTCTCTCGTCCTGCTTACCTTCCTTTCTCCAAGCTGGTGATCTGATTTAACTACCAGGTCAATGAAGTCAAAGTAATCCTGTGGCAAATCCACTATGTGAGATAAGGAGTCATTAGGTCATCTCCCAGACAGCTATAGAAAAGAGAGGTTCTCTTTTCTTCCAGCCATTGTGTTTCTGCTGCCAGTTCGCTAAAGGTTGTAATATAGGCCAATAAATTATTTGACTCTTGCCATACGTATAATAACTCATTGCCACTAGTTTGAACAAATATGTATTTGGCACATCATTTTTTCATTGCCTTTTTACATTTTTTGAAGACATACAATTACTGAATGGACCAATTAGCAGGACTCTACCCAAGAAGAGAGATAACAAAAACAACTCTGTCTGCATTGTTTGGGAAGGCATTTTGCCTTCAAAGAAACACTAGTTGGCAGTGACACATAAAACTTCACTAGTGCAACCATATAAACAGGGGTATGTGTATTACATTTAATGGTTGGGTAACAGTAGGACTCAGGGTCACAACTTGCTTAAAAAATATTTCTCCAAATGTTGGTGGTTGCAGAAAGGGGCAACTTTCTTTGGTTCTTTGGTTATATCGGGGTTTATACCTTTGCAACTCATTCCATAATTCTGCATTTTCTTCTCTTTGGTTTCCTCAGCTACATTTAGGGCCAGGTCAACCAGCATCAATCAGGTGGGGTACTCCATTCTGCCAAGGCAGAACTAAATTGTTATGGCTTGACTTTCTATCATGGTCACCACTCACCTAAACCTCCAGGGGTTCCACAGAGGTGATGATGGCACTCCCACTTCACCCAAGAACAGATCTTAATGATTTGATTTGATTTGAACATTTATATAGCGCACAACTGCCCGAAGGCGTCTAGGCACTCATACCTGCTGGATAGTAAAAAGGTTACCACACAAACTAGAGACTGACAGGTTAATTTATAAAAAGACAAGTTTTTAGAGCTTTTCTGAAAGCCAAAATCGTAGGGCAATTCTTTATCTCACCGGGGAGCAAGTTCCAGGTTTTAACAGTCTCTAACACAAAGCTTCTTCCCCCCCAGCAGGCTCTCTTGACTCTAGGGGTCTGTAGGAGTTTGCAGTGAGCCGACCTCAGATTTCTAGTTGGTATATACCATTTCAGTTGCTTTTTCAAAAAGTCAGGACCCCGACCATGGAGAGCCTTGAAGGCTAAACATTGGGATTTGAATATGATTCTTTTATCCACCGGGAGCCAATGCAGGGTCTTTAAATTGTGCGAGACCGGCTGGAATTTCGGGATATCCAGCAGCAACCTGGCCGCTGCGTTTTGAAGCTGTTGCAGCTTTTGAAGGTGCTGCTTTTGGATCCTTACATACAACGCAATTCCATAGTCCAATTTGGACAATGCCAGTGCTGTCACCAAGATTTTTACTGACTCCGATGGAATGAAAGGGCGGATTTTTCTAATCATCTTCAGAATGAAATAGATTGAGGAAGTGAGGGAACAAATCTGATTTTTAAAGGTCAATTTATCGTCCAAGATAACGCCTAAATGTTTAGCCTTATTTACCGGAGTTGGAGTGTCTCCCAGGCTGGCCGGCCACCATCTAGGTGTCCAGAAAGAAGTGTCTGAGCCAAATAAGAGGACCTCAGTCTTTCCACCGTTCAGTTTCAAAGAATTCAGACTCATCCACTGCTGTACCTGAGTCATACAAAGATTGAAACGATCTGCTGTCTCTTCCATATTGCTGGAAACTGACACCACAAGTTGGGTGTCATCAGCGTACGAAATCACTGAGAAACCACATTGCCTGATTATTTTGGCCAAGGGGGAGATATACAGATTGAACAATGTAGGGCTAAGGGCCGAGCCCTCTGGCACCCTGATCCAGCGGGTTACTAGCAACAAGCATTCATACACAGAATACTCACCTGGGCCCATTCATTCATTCTACGCTAGCAATTTCCGCTGGTGGGTCAGTTGTACTCTTTATCAATATCCCTGCTACCAATTACTTTTCTGATTGAAGAGTAATGACTTACCAATGGACCATTTGATAATTGGGAAGTTTAAAATGAGTGACATTCATTACAATTCATAAATTCTAAAATAATCACTGAGTCAGGAAGTTTTAAAATGTTTATCTAAAGTTTTAGCAGAGTAAAATACAGAACCACATGATACTTAATCGTATATCAAGGATGAAGCATATTAATCAATTGTCGATCAATGACGGTTCCTCAGAAAGAAGAAGATAGAGACAGCAACACAACTAAAAGTTGCGTTTATATTTACCTAAAGGTGCGAGAAACCAAACCCCTTGGCCAAGGAGTTGGAAAGATAGGTCCCAGGAAAGATGAAGACCAAAGACCTCCGGACCAGGTTCAGGACAGGTGACCTCTCTATCAACGACGCCAGCGTCGTTCCCCTCTCTGATACTTCTCTTTTCCTCGATTCTCCCGTGTCTTCCTTCTAATGGAATCCGCCGCCCCCACCTCAGGACCTCTCTGGACAGCGGTTCAGCCTGCAATCGATCAGCTTGCCGAGCACCAAAGCATGAATCCTGAACTAACTAATTAGCTAATTCTATATCTATTATACCCTTCTATGCCCATGTACCTCCCCTTAATGTTGTAAAATTATGGGCCCACTACTTCTGATTGGACGGGACAGGGGGTTGATCCTCACACCATGTCAATTTAGTTCAATTTCTTTAAGCCCATTGTTTTTAAAATACCGCCCCTCACAATTAATACATTTGCTTTATTTCCCACCCGTTTCACGACAAAGTTTAATACAATGTTTATATAAATTGTTTCATTCTGTAGGAACATCGCGGGTGCAACATAGTTGGCCACCAGGTCACGGCCTTGGACGACGTCCAAGTTGACTTCATCGCTTCCTCTGGTTAGCCTTGCAGGGCGCATGCGCAGAACCAAGGTCTCTCGAGCTGCAGTACAACCAACCCAGGCCCATTTACGAACTAATAAAAGTCAAAGAAGAAAACATTAAAATCACAAAATAAATGTTCTCACTGTATACCCACTATGTCTACTCTATTCCCATTTAATTATAAATCTATCCCGCATTAATGGCATTAGAATACCACAGTTTTAATTGCAATGCATGCGCAAGCTTTAGCAGGTGAAAACATTAAGCAGCCATTTTAATACACACTGCGCAGAAGCAAAGATTTCCCTCCAAGCAAAGGACGATGTCATACCACGTGATATGGTTGACACATGCGCAATGAAATTCCCGCGCTTTAGCGGCCATTTTGGATTAGACAAGCGTTACTTATTAGCTTTAAACACATAGGCAAGCTTCTCTAGGATAGTGTTTATGTGTGCATTTGTTAGTAAAGACATTACAAAGATTAATAATTAATACTGTGAGAGGATTGCTTACGAGCAAGTCTCATTGTGAGTTTCTTGCTCCATCAACCCCACAAGGGAGCGAAAACTGTTCTGAGGCGAAGGCCCCGGCTTCAACTGATTGGATTCTATCTACTGAGGGAATTAACACCATAAGCTAGCAGATGTCACTGAGGAGAAGGGGGCTGGCCTGAGAAAATAGGAGAAAGAATCTGTGTGGTCGTCTGTTATATGGCTCTCTTTGTATTCCCTCTCTCTCTCTCAATCTCTCAGGCCATCTAGAACTAGTACAATCTCAATCTCTCTGTTCAGTTAGATTCCAACCTTTCTTTGATTTATCTGAGAATTACAATCAACACATTATTAGGAACCTTCCCATCAACTCAAACAGCAATTTCTCTTAAGACATGATATTTACTAATACTTACCATTTCCTTTTATACTTTAGATTTTATAATCCCTAATACAGATATATTCTGAGGCTCAAGTAATTGTCTCCTTAATATTCCCTAAAGGATTATTCAGGCCTTATCCTGTCTTTCAAGTCTTTACAATGTCTCAAATTCCCCAAACTTCTCTCAGGGCTTTTAGTATTTATTAGTTATGAAAGACATATTTCCAGAAGAACTCAGTCTTTAAATGTTCCATAAGGTAATGAAAAAAGTCCTGATGTTTTGTCTCGGGAAACAAAGGTTAGTGCACTAACCTAATTTCTTTGCAGCACTTTGCGTTAGTCACGATGATTGCAAATTACCTTTCTTGATGCTTTCTTGTCTTTTGTTTTCTTACAGGGTCCTTTGTGGGAGTTCCCCTTGGGCAAGAGCCAGTGCTCCCTCAAAGGTAAGACAATCTTTTCAGAAGGCTGGGGGTGGAAAGTCCACCAGAGAGAAGGGATTAGAAACAAAAGGAGTGGGGATGACGTACCCTGTCCTACAGCCATCCCTCAACCCAAAGGGAGCAATACAGTCTCTCCCCTCATAGAAGGCAGATTGGGGGACTATCCCCCAATCTGCCCAGGGAGTAGAAAGCACACTAGACTACAGCAAAATAGTTTTTATAAAAAAAGTGAAAGGGGTTGAGGAAGCCTACCTTGGTATAGGGGTATGACCCTGTGTTAGGGTGGGCTGTCCTCAACCAAACCTCAACCAACCTACACATACATGAGACAACATTGAAACAAAAAGTTAATATTCAGCAAAGTGCACTGATAAGCAAAGTGAGAAAAGGAAAAACACAAAATTTTGAGATTCCATTATTTTGCGTACATATATATATAGCCAATAATTCATTTGAAACAAGGTTGATAGACATTCTATCATGCGGACACATGGGAAACTCTCTCCTCACCGCGGCTCTCTTAACTCGACTCGTCCCCTTTCTCAACAGGTACATTCACTATACCCTAGAGGCTTTGTGAAGCTCAATAGAGACCGCTGATTTGAGATCACGCTGCACCACTAGAACGACAAGTGCCTTCAGACTTCCCTACCTTCTGGTGGGTAAGTACAATTCCCATCTGCCATTTATTATTCATTATGGGATGCATCCCTTATGGCCTTGTGATATGAGCATGCCTTGACGATACCTTTTACACCGACAGATTAACCACTGATTAACCTGTGACTGCTCCATCTAATTACCTTTTGTGAGCTACGCGATTTCTGATGATGAGAAGAAACCCCCCCACGTCATTTTAACCTGTTGAGGGTAAGTTTTCCATTCCCATCCCTTTGATTGTAACCACCACCTGTTTCTGCATATAGTAAGGCACCTCATTCATTTATAGATGCCGTAACCAGACTTCCTATTTGCACTCCATCCAGGATTGGAGGAGTACACCTTTCCACGACCCGGTGAGTCATTGCATGACCCCGTTAGTCTTTTATTCCGATTTATCTTTAAAACACACACATCTAAACAATTCGTCCTTTTCTTTTATTAGGCTGTCACATTTTCTTTTGTCCTGAAGAAGACCCACTGTGATGTCCTTATAAAACAGACATTTGGGTCGAAACATCGACGTACTGTTCTCTCTTGTGCTAATACAGTGTTACCATAAGAAGTTTAATGTTCAGGTTACTACTGGAGTCATACATTTGGACAAATATTTAAATTTACTGGCCGCTAGTCTGTGTTATTCATGTATTGTTGCTTTTTCATTTTCAAATTCTGTTTTCAGTTCTTGCACCTTTATCACCTCATGTCACTACAGTCACTACTGAACCACTAACTTGTGTATTGTATGACAGCCTGTTTTTTATGAAAAGAAGTTGACATATATATATAAAAAGAAAAAAGAATAATATAGATATATATTGATATAAAAATCTGTGTTGTGTGTGTCTTTGCATAAACGTTATCAATGAAATTACTATATGACTCTTGCATGTCTAAAGGTATTAGGCGCTACCCGACGGATGTATTTTTGTAGACTATAACGTCAATACCCAGGTTCCGAGGGACACTGGGTCACCCCGTTGACTTTAATTGTTGTCCATCAGGAACAAAGCAGTAGATGCCGATCAGCAGAATGTACAGCATAATCCTCTAAAGCGGCAGCATGGGAAATTATGACAAGGGTAGCCAGGGAGCTGTCATCATGGCAGTAGAAGCTCTGCAGGTGTGCCACCCAATTATGCAGCCCAATGGCCACCGATGCACTCTGGGTCCCCTGAGGGTGCAACACAGAGGGCATACACAGTATTGGGTCCACAAGGATCCACAAAGTGGCCCCATGGAGATCAGGCCACAAGAGACCCCACCACAGCCACCATGGTGGTAGGGGTAAGCAGGCTAGCATGCAGCTCAACTCTGTAGCCCAAAAGCCACAGCGACAACCAGGGCAATCTGGGAGTTTCTAGTTGGTTTAATTTAACTCTGTAATTTAATGCCTTATGGTGTAAATCCAGCTCTAACACAAGCAGGAAGGTATAGAGGTTGCTCTTGTAATCTTAGGGACCACCTTCTTGAAGGCTGTATGGATAATGTACGATACTCAGTGAGTCAGGGAATGGGGCTCCTCTTTCATGCAGCCATCATCTTAGCTGATGATCCAAATCAGTCTCACTAAAAAAAAGGAGCCAACACATTTGGCTGTGCGTTAGAGCTTTTACAGAGCTAAATAATTGCAGATTCCTCTGATCTGACTAGATCGTAATGGTGTGTTTTGCTCCCAGAAAATAATGTCTCCATTCTGACTAAACTAACTTTAAAGTTTGTAGCTTCCTCTCAGCTACAGTGCAGTTCTGTTCGGCTGGGAGGAGTTTCTTGAATGAAAAGCTTTTGCGTGTAAATGTCTTTAATCTGGATCCCGTTGGGAAAAGAACTCCCCCCACTGCTAATTGTAAGGCGTTGGCCTGTACAAAATAAAGCTGGTCAGGCTCTGGGTGATGCAAGACTGGGGCTGTGTAGTTTTGCAAAGAGATTGTGTTCCTGAAAACGTTGTAGAATGGTTCTTACATGATTGATGTACTCTACTTCTGTTTGCGAACAGATTAAAATATTGACAATATAGACAATAGTGCACACATCCCAAAATTCCCATAGGACCCCATTGATAAAATATTGAAAGGCTGTCAGAGCATTGTAAAGCAAAAAGGGCATAATGGTATATTAAAAAAGACTCAATTTCACAGAGAAGGCAGTTTTCCACTCATCACCTTCCCAGACCCGAAAGAGATAGTAAGCACCTTGGAGGCCCATCTTTGTATAAATCATGGAATAACATACTTGGTCCAGTAATTTGGGAATTAGTGGTAGAGGGTATTGATTCTTAATTATAGCTTTGCTCTATAATCAATGCACACACATAATTAACCGTTCTTCTTTGGTATGAAGAATAATGGAGAGAACACTGGTGAGGTGGAATGTCTAATAAATCAGATTTCCAGGAGTTTCTCGAGGTATTTTTTAGGTTGAGTGTTTACGGTTCCATAAGGGCATATACAATACTGCAAGGGAGTATATCCCTGAGCATCAGGTCGATTCTACAATAAAGAGCCCTGTAAGAAGACAATTTAGTCACTTTCCTGGTACTGAATAGATCTGCAAAACCCCGATAGGGATCTGGTCGACGTTCTACCTAGGTTCCCTATGTCATTGTGCAGCTTAAAGGCGTTAGTAGTTCAAAGACTTCTTGGTAGCATGTAGTCAAACAGGTACAAGAATCTATGGTAACATTATGAAGTGTCCGAGGGGGCGGAGCTTGCCAAGCCTGAAGATGGCCGCTCCCTGAGAGAGCTCCTTCGGCGGCATACAAAATCCTTCATTATCCTGTGTCTGGCGGACGTTATAATTATACCACTTACCTGCCCCTACATATCCAGAGCCGGGGTTAAGGGAATGCACCTCAAGACTGTGCGGAAAGGTCAAGAGAGCCGGTCGTGTCGCCTGGGCCGCGGCAGCGAAGCGAGGCCTGGCGAGTGAACCAGAAGGAGCGGAGCCTTCCAGAAAAGCCGGCGGCCTTTGGGTGTGTCGTTGGAGCCGTCTTGCCGGACGGGCTCCGGAGACTGCTCCAGGGGTTGCACAGCATCAAACTCTGCCTAATCCATGGGGTTTCACAGCCGTGTGGTCTGGAGCACGAGACAGATGGGGATGTAGCTACGCGTGCACTGGTGAGGCCACACCCGATTGAGGAGACCGCGCTCCTGACGTGCGCCTGTAGGTGCATGGGAATCGAGACTGAACCGAGCACCAAAACCTGTGTCCGGCACCCAAAAGGACGCTGGCAACACCGCGGGGGCCACCGCGAGTGGGGCTCACGCAAGCGGAAACAGTGCGGGCCAGGCCTCAACCACACCCGGCCACACCACGGTACTGGAAGGCCGGAATTCCGGACACATTTAAGACGCAAGGGCGATGATGTTGTCTGCAACCCCCGGCTTTCCCTACCAGCTGCTGCAGCCAGTAAGGGTGGTCCCGGCACAGTAGCTCAACGTAGACTAGTGCAGCACTGACCGGGCCCAGCACGGCCCTGGCAGAGACACGCGGTAATGCCAGTAAGCGTGAAATAGCATAGCACTGGGCCACTACAGGCAAACGGCGCGGGTCGCTGCCAGGGCTTATGGTGCTCTGGCCTAATTTATTTGCGGCATGCCGGAGGTCCTCCCACCCCGGCCCCTACACCAGAGTTGGGCAGGACAGCCCCCCCATCCCGGCACGAGATCACAATGGGGAGTGTGCTTCGTGCACGGGTGCGCTCGCTGAGGAACTGCGGAGGGCAGCAAGATCTACACACCAGGAAAAAGGTGGGACACAGAACCTGTTGGACACTGTGGAATACGCTCCAACATACTCAACTCTACACGTGTGAGTCCCGGTGATATGGCTCTACAGCGCGCCACAACAACATAAAGGAAGGGGCTCTCGCTAACAGTGTCACTGTGCATAAGGTTGTCTCTCAGACTGGGTTTGGGTGGACCAGCAGGGATCGCTGCGACGCAGCCAGAGAACAGACTCACATACGTATTCAAGTGCCCTTTAAGTGCTGCACTGACAACAGGTTCCCCCACACAAGCTCCTGCTTAGGCACCAGATTGGCTTTTACTCCATAAGCTATGGGGAAGACAGATAAAATGCAGTCTAAACTACAGTTTGACCAACGTAAAGCTATGGGATCGCGCACTGACGATCAGGAGGCCACAAGCACTGCTAGACCCTCCCAAGATACGGAGATGGGGAGATCTATGACAAATCCTAACAGCCATGCAAACCACCCTAAACAACATAGACGGCACTTTGGATGCATTAACATATCGTGTCGACCGCATGTCAGAGCGCCTGGACAAACATGGAGAATGCATAGATATGGTTGAGCGAAGAGTGTCGGACACTGAAGATGCTCAACACACGGCCATTACAAATCAGGAGAAGATAGAGAAAACCCTAGCCTTGCTCCAGGCCAAAGCAGAAGATCTAGAGCATGGGTACTCACAAACTTTCTCTCGGGGGCCAAATTTACAGTGTGGTTTGTGGCCGAGGGCCGCACCGGTGGGGGCGGGGTCAGTGGGGGAGGGGGCGGGGCTAGAGCACAAAAAAAAACTATGACCATGAGGTTGAACACAGGCCCCTGCAGCGGACGCCTTCGTCCACTGAGCCACCAGACCCGGCATACACACATCTCTCTCTCTATCTATCTCTCTCTCTCTCTCGCTCTGTCTCCCTCCCTCTCTCTATCT